>CAVMKG010000610.1:0-127209 GCA_963682025.1 Cordilura impudica
GAAACAACAAAACGCTTAAAATAACAACATCTACTAAAACAATGTTACATTACAATATTCCCTTGAGCCAAATACTCGTACCATTGCAAACATAAACAATATCTTTTTATTTACTGCTGCAGGATTTTGCACATTGTTTTGGGGTTGCTGTTATAAACATGCAACAAATTTAACAATATCTGCTAGACGGACATAACAACGAATTGTTTTCAAAGACAAATTATTTGAAAATTGGGTCAGCCCCTGCTACTTGAAAACAGCAACAGCAACGACAACATTTAAGTGAAACCGTATCAAGTGACGAAACAAGACAAGAAGCTTAGAGCATAGAAAAAGAAAAATAAATTCTTGTCTCGTAAATCAACAAAAAATATAAATTTATGCATGTTTATTTAAAAGACACCAATGACTCGTTTAACTCGATTTTTTTTGTTTATCTAGTGTGTAAATCGTGGGGTTTTTCATACAAATCAAAATTTTTGTAAGAAAGCGTAATAAACATTTTATTTAATTTCTTATAAATCCTGGGACATGTGTATTAAAGTTGAAAAATCAAATTAAATAGACACTTGGATTTATTTTCTATTATACGAACAAGAATTTAATACATAAAAAAAAAATAAATGGATACAATAAAGGCTGAAAAAATTTTTGAAAAACTAAATTTTATTCAATACAACTACCTTTTTACAGAATTGCAGCTAATGAACGTACATGTGTAGTTAAGTTCTCAAATTTTAAGGTATGAAATTCTATGCAAAGGTATACAATTTACGACATAAACATAAAAACGTATTTGCGATGCTCAATATCGCAAAAGTCAAAGTTGAAAGTATTGGCAGAGTGTGGAACTAGTAAAAATAAAAAAAACGTCGTTAAAGTTTCCGTATCCTTTAAACGATTTTTAAAGTATAATATAGTATAATTTTACTTAATCTATGAAATATGATGCTATCGTAGTACGATAAATATTTGTGATATTTACCGTTTGAAGATTGAAGGTAAACAAAGACAAAAAAAACTTAACTTCGGTGAAGAATAATAAAAATTGCAAAAAGGGTATTTTTTTTAATTTTGTTTTAATACACAAAGTATTCACTTCAGAGTCCTGTATAATCAATTTTTTTATACTTTTTCATTAAAACATCTTCTTTTGTTCAGAAAAATAATGTGTAGCATATTTAATTGCCTTACGATAAATCCTTTAATTTTTTGCAGCTCATTGTATAAACTATGTTTTACTCCACGTGGCATATAAAAATATGTCAGACACCAAATTTTTATATTTTTATTGTATTTTTTTTTTAATATTTTCGTTGTTTCATTTGTTTCTAATTTCAATTAATAATATTGTTATTTATTAAATCCAAGTCATTACAAAATACAACTTATTAACATTTTAGTTCTATAAGTTTTTTGAAAAGATATTTTTTAAGCAATCCATTCTTTCCAGATAGAATAAACAAAATTTGTTTGGGTTTGTCATACATTTATTATATTGATATACTGTCCGCTTTTACATGTAACTAAAGTACTATCTGACGATATGTTTTTTATAAATGTACTGTTATATTTTCCCACAACAAAAGTTGTACACATTGTGTGATACATATGAAACGTTATTTATGTACAATACATGAGGAAAGTCACATGTACATTTTGCTATTAAAACAGGTTCTATTTTGGCATGATAAACATATGAATATACAACACTGCTTGTGGCGAAAGAAAAACAGAGTAAATTATAAAAACCAATATTGAAAGAAAAATAAATTGTTTAATATTAATTAACAATTAAAAAATATATAACTTTATTTTTAACAATAAATTTTTGTAAATTCAGAAATTAAATCAGCTGTTGTTTACATTTAGAGGTTATGTCATACGGAAATATATATGCACGTGTGATAGCAGAAATTATGAACCGTATGTGAAATGATAATTTTGACAGACATACGGGTTTACATATGAAGAAAAATAGTGAGAGTACATATGTAAAAAATACACCGTGTGCAATGAGCTTAAGTATATAAATTTGCTTAATTTTAAAAAAATTAAAAAAAAACCAATTGCGGCAAATAATTCATAAATATTTTACAAAATTTTCTTACTTTTATTAGACAAAATTGAAAACTAAAATAACAAAGTAAACATTAGGGGTACAACCAAAATAAGGCCCTATCAGCACGCTGTAGCTGATGTTGTGCTGAAACCGAAAAATGTTTCCTCAGGTCATTTCGGAACAAAAACGTTCCGCGTCGAAACCGATTTCTGAAAGCCCTTTAATAATATAATAATATTATTAATAATATTATAATATTTCGCAAATTTTCATAAGACAGCGTAGGTAAGTCGCAATATTTTATCACGATTAATTGAATTTATAGAGAATATTATTCAATATTTAATGGAAAAACTTACAATTTATTTATCGTTTGTGAATTTGTAAAGAAAATATTTTTATTTTTTTAGAACTTACTGATCCCAAACTTAATTGCATTTGACGCGGAACCTTTTTTAACGATATCGAAAATCTTATTGTTTTTTTATGCACTACATGGTATGGATAAGGCCATTTTGATATTTTCAAAAATTATAAAAAAGTTATATCCTAAACATCTCTTCTCAAATTTTTCGACAAGATTGACTTACTGTTAGTTTATCAGATGTTTCGCGTACGATTTCTAAATGAGCTAAATAACGATTGAGTGAGTGAATTTTGTAATAGGTTCAAATAAAAATTGTAATAACAAAAGTTTATAAAATTTGAAAATTAAAATGTGGAAAATAATTTCGATGGTGAATACTATATTAATAAATGGTGAAAAGTTGATGAACTCGTCCATTAGATCGACTAAATTGGAAAAATTCAAGTGACCGTAAGATGAACTAATAGAATTATGAATTGGAATTTTATTTAAAATAATAAAAAAATTATAGCACATAATAGACATAACAGTTCTCTAAGATATTGAATTATCTTCCAAATTTAATATATACTAACTGTACCCGGTAAACTTCGTTCCACCTAATATTGATTTTATTATAACTCTTCTATTATGAATCCCAATCATCATTAAAACTCCAATTCATTGAAATTGGCAACATTGACTAGTCGAGTTTTGTTTGGTAAATAAATAAAAGTCGTTTCCAATTTAATTTAATTAAATGTATTTTATTTATACAAACTTATCTACTTATCTATACTAGCAGATTCCAGCCCTCGAAATTCGAGCGCAAATTCTAGGAAATCAACTCATTTTTATTACAAATATATTAACAAATTTAATAAACACACAGATAGCATTGTATAATTTTATGTATGTGTTAGTAGCAACTTTAAATGCAATTTACTCAAAATAAAGGAAAAAATTTAAAAAGCTGTAAATCTGCAAATCGGCTAAATCGGGATGAAACAATAGAACAGAACATCAGTCACAAGAAATCGCCTAGCCTATTAATATTATAGATATATATAAGTGATCTAGTAGATATGCCGACACGCGAACACGCAACATATAGTTGTCCGTGCGAGAAACACGGAAACTCTAAGTTAATACCGCAAACTTCTAGGGACTGGCCTTGTAATTCGTTAATGATCATCGCGAAGGCCAGACGTACTGGGAATTGAAGCCGTTTAAACTCGAATGACATATCAGTTGGAATAAAGGGGATGCGCGGAATCAAAACATCCTCTCCTTTATACTTTCCCTTGATAATCGTCGCCTCGATGACGTCGTTCATGATATTTTTCACAGCCAATCGCGTTCATTGCAAAGTCGAGGTTGGTTGATATTACGCAACATGATGATGACAGAGCCGACCTATCAGTTGCAAATTTTGAGGTGGTAATCCAGGCAATTCCAATGAATTCAATAATTCTGGGGGATAGTTGACTGCTTCATTTGGGTTGATAATTGTGTAGAGCGATTTGAATTCAAATAATTGCTCGGAACGAGACTTTGAATAGTTGTGTTGAGATCATCAACATCGTTGTGGTTAGCCGCCAATATGGCTCGTTCGCTCAACCAATTATGGTTTTTGAAGTTTTGCTAAATGGTCGGAAAGACGTGTTGAATGAGCTCCTCCTTTTTTTCGGTCAACTGACAGAAATCAGTTGGCAACGTTATTAATCCGATCGAGATGTCAACTGCGATTTTTACATAACCAATGTCCAGCAATTGTTTCGAAAACGCATCTGCAGTTTGATCATGTTGCAGAAAAACTCGCATGTTAGTCATTAATCGGATGGTCTTTACATGTCGCCACAAAACTGATGATTTCATGCATGCACTTAGTTCGTCAGCTGCAGTTGATTGTGGAATAACAGGAAGAGTCTGACGAAAATCACAGGATAATTGAATCATGGCTCCACCAAATAGGATTTGATTGTTACGAAGATCTTTAAATGTTCTGTCCAGTGCCTCTAGGAACCTTTTGAAGGCCATCGTACATTCGTCCCAAACTATCAATTTGCATCTCTGTTAAATCGTTGCCATTGCACTACTTTTGGCTATGTTCCAGGTTAGTGTCTCATTGATTTGCATATTTAGTGACAATTTCAAAGCCGGATGTGCAATTCGTCCGAAGCCAGTGCCAGGGCAACTTCATGCTCTGAACTAAGCGACGCCGAAATCAAAGATAATAAAAAAAAAATTTCCAGTTCCTTCGGGAGCATCCAGGAAGTATATGCCACCAGTTTCATTGTTCACAGCTTCCATCAATGAGTCGTGCGCGGTTTTTTGTTGTTGATTTAATTGAGGAACATTTGTACGGACTGCCTCGATTAAATCCTCTGTATCGTATTTCTGTTCCCTTTGTAGCGCGTGGTTGAATTCGTTGTGCAGTGGACGATTAGGTGACATCATGCCCAAATTCAATAACACTTTATTCGACATTAATAGCTCATTGTGCATTTCTGCTGACATAAGCAATGTGGGATTCGAAGTTTGGTGACGCATAGGATGCAAAACATCTTCGCACATGTCGTTCTTATATTTGAGCCACAAATCGCTTGCATTCGAAGGGGAGCATGTGGATATGATAATCTCGAATAATTTGCGAATTTGATGAGGTGATGATAATATCACGGAATCTTTGCGCGTATTGTCCCAATGCAAATCGTCCTTGAGCAACTGCAAGAGTTGACATGCCTTACGGTAAGTCGCACACCGATGCCCATTAACGGTTCTCAGTTGCTGAAATGACGTCGGACCACGAACATTTACCAATAATAACCGAATGTAGTAACATTCGTGGTTTTAGATGCGACCAAGAGCATCTGAAGCAAATATATTTGGATGTCCTTCAACTGGTGTTCTTGTTTCCGACGCTGAAATGATTTAGATAAGGCGTTCCATATGTAGTAGCGTGGCATTTCAATATATAGCAATGTGCGAGCAAGAGCATCTGAATTACAAACTGCGAAGAAGCTTGTCAATGTTGTCGGCGGTGGCCGTACCACTATGGCCGTTGCATTGTCTGGATTAAAATACACTCGTTGGCCGTTTTCCAAGTGCACAGCCAAATGTACAACTGTAGAGTGTCTTTCGTGGATCGCAAATGAAAAGATGCGTCAAAACGCCTCGTTGCTGCTAACATAGCGACCCATCTGGTATTCAGATACTTCGTCGTTTGCATTTGTCAAACCGAAAACACCCATATCGCTGCCTTTGTTTACGTATTTGCATATGTACTTGATCGACTTAACTGAGTTACAGTATTCAATAATTTTGTGAGCCTCAAAAGCATTGGATAATATCGGCGAATAAGGCACAATACACCGATTTTCCACATTATCTTCTTGCCCTTTAACCTTCACAACTGTAGATCGTCCATTGTCTGCAACTGATCCCCTACGGTACAATGGGTATCCGTCATTACCTGTGATGGTTTCGGCGGTCAGGTCTCTCGGGTATCGCTTGGAACACTTGAAAACTCCGCATGGATTCTCTGTAAAATTGAATTGAACATTGAAAGTAAAGGTGCATATTCGATGTAAAATATCTTCCATCACTTAATCAGGGTATTTCATTCATAAATCAGATGGATTAGCCAGATTGCAAGTTTACAAAATGATAAAAAATAAAATTCTAATTTTTGACATGCTTCACGATAAAGGGCGCATAACTGTCCATAAAGAGTTGTTTAATAATTAAATGACTTTTGACTAAGGACATTAATCAAATACAAGTGAAAATGAAAACGCTGATCATTATTTCATTGAACTGTGTAAATTCGACATAAAGCATCAGTTTCAAACATATTTCGCTGACCCCGAAGAGGTATGACTTGCTTTCGATGTTGAAATTCCTTTGTTGATAAGTATAATATGATGGAACCTGTGCATAAAGCAGTGTTCTTGCAAATGAGTCTTCTTTTCGCAATTCAAAAAATGCGTTAAAAATTGTATTTGGTAGGGCAATTTCTCTTTGTCCTGCATTTTGTTCATTAAAGCAAATAGGCAGACCAAATCAACACCTAAACGTTGAATACTCTATCCGACCGTTTCATATATTGCAGAAGAGAGTATACGACATACTGCTTTATTACTGCGATATGTACCATTAATCGATACGCGTAATAATTCATAGCGCTAACCTTATTATCAGTTACCGCACCCGCCAGTAAAAGAAATAAAAATAAATTCCATTATGGTTTCACACATATCATATGGGAAAAACACACCATCACAAAAGTGAGCGTAAAACGCATATGCGTGGATATTTTTCGATGTTATTTCCTTTTAAACCATCAGTGAAATTAGACATTTCCAACGCATACATTAGCTTGTAAATCGGTTGAGTGGTTCTCGAGTTTTAGCGATTTTTATATATATAGACACATCTCAGCTGCGGATATTCGCAAACACATTACATATATACATATATATTCATACATATATATGGGGGGTTTCATGTCAAGTGCACCAACTTTTGAAACCGATGTCTTCCGATCGGGATGAAATTTGCACCAAGGTTAGTCCTATGGGATAATAGTTTAGACACAATTTTTCAATAAGATCGGTCCAGATCTCTCTGAGTTAGAGGGGATCAAAATTTGACATTTTGGCCAAACAGGTGTTTCTTCTCATCCATGTAACTTATTACCTATTGTTCTCAGAAAATTTTCTCCCAAATAGTTTAGATAGCTATTTCTTCAATATTTCGGAAAAAAATACTTAAAAAAAAAAAAAATTTTTTGACTTTTTTTTCTAAATTAAAGCATTTTTTGCTTTTTTCAAAAAGGGCATTTTTTTTTATAAAAAAGCTTAGAATTTTTCCTTTAAGAGCTTTTTGGTCGCTTAGTGGGATGGGAGTGGTATATCTATCAAAATAAATGTTTTGTAACTCAAGACAACGGTTTTTCAATTTTTCACAAATGCACTATTTTGAATTTTTTCCTATTTGTGTGTAAAACCTCACAAATAAAACTTATACTGAGAAACTAAACAAATTAAACTTTCCGAAGGTATGTAACATAACTTCATAACATAACAGAAGAGAATGGTTATCTGTAACCTGAAACAGTTATTTGCAACATTTCAATCTGGCTTCACGAAATTAACCCAAATTTACCATGAAAATGTTAAACTGATGTGGAAGGAAATCAACTTAAAGTATTTAACAGATGATTCGGCAGAATATTTACACGATTACCGCGATTGCCTTAAATTGACTATGTGTCCTAATGCAACAACTTCTTGCCACTTAGGTGAATGTACCAATTGCCCGAAAAACACATTCATCAAAGAAAATTTAATCAACTCTTTAGATCGAGAATATATATGTAGAGGAGGTCAAATTTGATTCTTGGATTCAGACTGACAGATGCACATTGAAAACAATCATTTTAAATGTGGATGATTTTGTGGAAGAAATGTGTACAGGATTGCTAAACTTGAAAAACCGTGACTTTTTAGTCAAAGAGCATTTAGTCATTCTTCAAGGATTTGAAGATACATTTGAAGTCTGGTGAATTCGTTATTTCATATGATTTCGCAGAAAACTGTAAATATGTTCTTCAGGATGTCATACAAGCATTCCACTTCAATAACGACCAAGCAGCTATATTCACAGTAGTTATTTACTACATGAAAGATGAAAAACTGGAACACAAAAGTATGTCAATCATATCCTACGATTTAAAACATGATAGCGTTGCAGTTTATGAGTACCAGAAGAGAATACTAAAATTTCTAAAATCTAAATTTACAGTAAAGAAGGTATACTACGTTTCGGACGGAGCTCGTCAACATTTTAAAAACAAAAGTAGCTTGGCAAATCTTATGGCCCATGAAAAAGATTTTGGAATGCCAGCTGGGTGGCATTTTCATCCTACTGCTCATGGTAAAGGAGCAAACCTTAAAAGAATTGCAGCGAAGTATAGCCTCCAGTGCTCTCATCAAGATCGCATCTCAGATGCGACTGCTTTATTCCATTGGGCAAAGAGTTATTGTAAAGAAACTAAAATAGTTTTTAGTAGCAAAGAGGATCATCAGGAAACATTGAATACACTGAAAACCGATGCTGCGGTAACAATCGATGGCACCGCTCAATACCGTGCTTTTATACCGCTTGTCGATGGAAGACTCAAGTTGAAAAAGTTTTCTGCCTCTATTTAATGCGATTTCTTTCCAAAGACAACAAATAAACCAGCAGCGAAATCAACAGCTGAACCTAGTAACGCCGAGAAAGGATTGACAAAAAAACGCAGTAAATAAAGGCGACAAAAAAGCTGGATGAAAGACTGGGTATTTAAAAATTTACAAGACTTAAATACTTCATCAGCTACAATAAATTAAGTATAAAAATAGTTATGATATAAATGGATCTAATGCAATTAAGATTAAATTTTAATAAATTATTTATTTTTTTATTTTAAATATTATTATTATACATTAATTTAATTATTATTAAAAATAAATAAAAAAATAATAATTTTTCAACATTTCTCTGGAAAAAAAAGCGATTTTTTTTCCTGAGGTTAACATATTCTGGGTATTTCAGTATCGAGGGTATAAAATTTTAGTTAGGTATGTTATATACCTTCGGAAGGGCTAACTTGTCTAGTTTCTCAGTATAAGTTTTATTTGTAAGGTTTTACACACAAATAGGAAAAAATTCAAAATAGTGCATTTGTGAAAAATTGAAAAACCGTTGTCTTGAGTTACAAAACATTTATTTTGATAGATATCCCACTCCCATCCCACTAAGCGACCAAAAAGCTCTTAAAGGAAAAATCCTAAGCTTTCTTATGAAAAAAAAAAAAAAAAAAAAAAATGCACTTTTTGAAAAAAAAGGCAAACAATGCTTTAATTTAGCAAAAAAAAGTCTAAAATTTTTTTTTTTTAATAATAATTAGTTATTTATAGTTCGGTTCGAGATCATGTATACATTTTCTAATACTAGAAAAGATAATACTTTTATGCAATGTAAGAGAAATTTGGAAAAAATTGAAGACAGCGCTAGATGGAGTAGCTACTTTCGAACAAAGCGACTTGTTCATCTTCAGCATCCTTCTGCCTATTGCTTCAACTCATGCTTAATCAACTATTTAACTCAACATTAGAAAGAAAAGAACATGAGAAATGTTTTTTCTTTCTTTTCATACGAGAGTTAGAATGAACAAGCAGAGTTTTTTCCAATTTATATTCTCTTACATTGCATAAGAAAATTTTCTGAGAACAATAGGTAATAAGTTACATGGATGAGAAAAAACACCTGTTTGGCCAAAATGTCAAATTTTGATCCCCTCTAACTCAGAGAGATCTGGACCGATCTTATTGAAAAATTGTGTCTAAACTACTATCCAATAGGACTAACCTTGGTGCAAATTTCATCCCGATCGGAAGACATCGGTTTCAAAAGTTGGTGCACTTGACATGAAATCCCCCATATATATACGGCGAGAGGAACATGACTATGTTGGCAAAAGAGCAGCTATTTATGGCCATTTCTTTTCATATATTGCTGGGAGTGATATTTCCGAAAACTTTAAACAATATATAGAGGAGCTGTCACTAATATTTTGTTCAAATATGATATGAAAAGCAGGGGCCAAATCACAAAGAATAATTTTACTATGACACAGTTAATGAATTATGGCCCCTATTTAAGAGTAAAACGAGGGCTGATGTTTGTCCGTCTTCTCTAAATAATAAACCAAAATATGAAATTTCGATTGATATTAATCGATATCGAATGCAGTGATTTGGCCCCAGTAAAAGAGCTAGGATTTTGAAAGTTTTTGAAATACAGCTTGCTGTTTAGCATAAAGGAAATACTTCGATAAAAAAAACAAGTAAGAAAATTACAGTCGGTCTAGATCGGCTACACGATACCCTATACCATGTGTATTGAATATAGAAAATAGACATAAACAAAATTTGAGTGGCATTTTTATTAATTTGTAAGCCTTGGGATATGAAAAAGTTCATATCGGATGCTATACTTATATGGGGCTAGGTCAGAAAATAAAAATCCTGATCATATATGGTAAGGTCACTTAATTTTCGGAAAAAACATACACACACCAAATTTGAGAAAAATCTGTGCAATATTTTTGTTTTTTGATAGATTTAAGTGAAGGGGCTATGACTACGAATTTGCTATAGGGTTTATTTTTGGACTATTGATAAATGGATGTAATAAACATACACAAACCCAATGGGGACTAGGTCTGAACATGAACTGATTTTCACCAATTTGAAAAGCGTTCGTGCTATGGCTTACGTACCAAATTTCATCAAAATATGTTCACATTTGCGACCTGTAGTTTGATTACAAGGTTTACGTGGACGCAGAGACGGGCGAACGGACGGACGGACGGTCAGACATAGCCAAATCGACTCAGACAGTGATTCTGAGTCGATCGATATAATAAAAGATGTATGTATGTCAAATATTTTTGGTAGTTACAAACATCAACACGCATCCAGCCTCCACTGAATCGAAACCTGGACGACCGCAATTAACTTTTTACGAAAAATCTGAGCGAGCCAAGACGAGTTCCAGCGGAAATGTCTAGAGATCAAAATAATGGAGTTAAACGCCTAGTTCTTACTGCATCTGCGGCTGCTCGCTAACGTAAGCAATTTGATTTGGGAGTGGTTTTAAAAGACGCTGTCAGTGCTCTGACTAGAGCTGCCAAAGAACGAAAACTAATTTAAATAGCAACACTAACCAAGTTGTTTGCTGATGAAGGATTAGCCTTTGTTTTAGAAAACAACTTTTGCAAAGAGCAGTATTGCTATATAAGATTGTAAATAATATAATAAATTCATATTGTATATTCTCTGTACAAAGAACTTACATGTAGTAAATAGAAATTAAAACCAGATGGTGTAACTGTTACTCAGACATTAGCCAAGGTTCCATTGGAAATGTTACTGAAGCATACATTCTTAAAAATAATAAAAGTGCAAGAAAAAGTTATATATACCTTAATGGAAGCGAAAAAAAAACAATATGTTATACACTGAACTCATTGTCAGCTATGGATTTGGCAAATATTTTCATGCTTGTTGTCCTTCAACGCACTAAATGTGCGTTGGTTCATATTAACCAACAATTGGTTATAGTATCCAATAACATATTTTAGGATTAAAATATGTTGTGATAATTGAATATGGTATTGCAACTAACAATATATAGGATTGAAACTTAATATAGTGGACTTAAATAAGTCCTCTTATTTGAATTAGTTTGATAACTTGTATAAATAATGCAATTGGTAAATCAGCTAAATCGTTCATTTTCTGCATCATTATTGCGTCAGGACTATAAATCTGTATTACAGGATTAATTCCAAGCCTTTCCTTAACCTGTTTGAAAGCAATCTGGTGTTCAACTTCAAATTTAATTATTTGTTGACGTTCGCACAAGAGTTTATTGAGTGGCGCAGTAATTGTTGCATACCAAAGTATAAATTTTATAAAGTATCCTGCCAGACCCAAAAAGCTTTGCAATTCGGGAAACTTCTTAACAGCATTCATCTTTGTTGTGGAGAGAAACATTTTTTATTTAAAGATTATGTGACCGCTTGATGGCGATTTGCATAATCCAAACGGTGTTTTCTTAAACACAAAATGAAAGACACCATTCTTAAGATCTAACGCAGAAATAACCTTTGCGCCTGCAAGCTTATCCAACTGGTTGTCGATCCTCTGCATTGGAAATCGATTCTTTAGCACCACCTTGTTAAAATTGCGAAAATCTATACACAACCGATGCTGACCATCTTTTTTTCGTACTACGACAACAGGACTAGAAAAACTCGGACGTGCATAGTACAATAGCTCCTTCTTTAATCCCTTTTTCAACTTGAGTGCATACTAATTTTGTTTCTAGCAACGCTAAATTGTTGTAAATAACAGCGACAACTTTATACAGCTTATCGACATCCAATTCTATACCATCCACCACAACATTTATATCTGTTAAACTTTCGTCGACATCAGCTCTTGTTAATTTCTTCTTCAACGATATCCCTTCTGAAGTCATATGCAGTTCACAGTCATCAAGAAATCGTCTTCCCAAGATTATATCGTACATCATACGGGTAACTGGAACAACATAAAAACTACAATTGTACCTCTCACCAGCAACTGTCACTTCTTGATGCAGAAACACTTCTGCAGTCGTCCTTTTAGACCGTAATACTTTAGGCCATACCGGATGCTATGGGTACACATTAGGTGAGTCAAATTGTATGGGTCCGAAAAAATCTCCATGGGTTCATCGAAATTCTGGTACTATGAGCCATAACAAGTATATTTACCCAAGGAACCATACCTCTAAAATCATTTTCGAGCCTGTCAAAATTTCGATGACGATATTTTCATGATATTTTCCATAATACTCATTCAAATCTAAAAAAAAAATATTGAAAATGTATATACTGGGGGGTTTTTTGGGTCGCGAAACCCATTTTTCATGTTTATTTTTATTTTTAACAGCCGCCAGGGGCGTTTTCGTGCATTTTTGTGGATTTGTTCACCTTTTTGGGGAAAATTCAAGAAATTATTGAACAAATCGACGAATCTTTGACTTTCCCATATTTAAAATAGCCCAAAATATTCAGCGCTGAAAAGTATGTGGGGTACCCATACACGACCAATATATATTTCATTCAATTTAAGTCAAAAAATTCGTTTTTATTATTTACTTATTCAATGAACAAATATAGTGACAGAATTGATGAACCCATGGAAAAAATAATTGACCCACTCTAGTACACATGGAGCCATTTTTATTCACAGATTTTTTATCTACTTTTCACAATTTTATTTTTTGCTATTCTTTTTATACCCTCCACTCCAGTGTGCAGAGGGTATATATAAGTTTGTCATTCCGTTTGTAATAATTAGAAAAAAAATTATGGACCCCATAAAATATATATATTTGTGATCCTTATAACAACTGGAGTTAATATAGCGATGTCCGTCTGTCCGTCTGTCCGTCTGTGGAAATCACGATGACGGAATCAATCGGGCAGCTAGGGTACTCGTTGACATAAAAAATGATTCACTATTATCCTGAAAAGCTTACCATTTAAAATCGTCCAAATCGGTCGATTAGGGCCCGAGATTTGAATGAAGAACTAAAAAAAGTCTTGAAAAAATATAATTTTCTATGTTGTTCTTGTCACGATCACGCCCTGAATAGTGCAGCTACAGTGATCACCATTAGTAAGAATGATTCACCAAATTTATGGGAAGATTTCAAATTCAAAAATCATTAAAATCGGTGGAACAGGTCCAGGGAAATCTCTGAAAAATAAAAAAAAAAATGAAAAATATGATGATTCTATATTGTTCTTGTTGTTATTCTAAATGTTGTGTTGTTGTCATAGCTGGACTTGTTGTTTTTGTGGTAATAATATAATAAAAACTAACCCTTTGTACATTTTTTATTAACTCTGGTAGAAAAATCTAAAAGTTTCCATTGTTTTGGCATCACTCTAATAATTTGTTAGATCATTTCTGTTATTACCATGAGCCTGCCTGCAATATTTCAGACCGAATGGCTCACGGGAAATTGGTTAAAATCGATCCAAAATTTTTTCGACAAGCAGGCACTACGAGTTAATATAAAGGGAGTAAAAATTCTTAAGCAAATAATGCTAAAATACCTAGTTGTTAATAAAAAAAAAAATGTAAATATAGCAAAATTATATAAATTTATTTATAAATTTATATAAACATATTAAATAATACAAATAATATACATATATTATATATGTATATCCATAACAACTGCATGTTAGAAATAAGTTGGTATATTATTTTATTTGCATAAAATTCTGCAATATTTTGTTGTGGGGAAAATACATTTCTTTTGCATTAACAGAGTGTCACTTCATTTTGCTCAGCGTGACTATGCCACAGTAGATGGCGCCACAATTTTTGTTTGTTCTAATTAGCTTTGCAATAGTTATTTCTATTTTAACATGAATGTTAATATTTTCAACTGGATATCATACAGAACAATGTTGAGAGTATACACGGGCTGGTCTTTTATTTCATACGTATTATCATTATTCTTTTACAAATATGAACATAAGTTTGGCATATTAACTTTTTGTTGTCTTTACAAAATAGAGTTATCGAGTTCATCAATGAGTTTTTTGCTTTCAAACAATTATACATAGTTATATAGAATTATTATTCTGCTTTACCTACAAAATATCTAATTGCGATTACATCTAATTTTTAAAAATTGTTTATAATTACTAAAGCATTATTGTTCTCATAAATACAAAATTGCACTTTTTAAATTTTCCATTCAAATTTAAGAAAATATCAATTCTAAAAACTGGAATTAAAAATTTCCAATTATAAATTACAATTAATTGAATTCCAGAAAATCATATCAAAACGTCGGAAATTATAATTTTAAATTTAGAAGACATCAATTGCATCTTTAATATATAAATTTTATTCGTTAAACACAAATTGAAATTCCAAAAAAAAAACGCCAAATTTAAAAAATTTTTACATTTAAAAAAATTCTTGACATTCAGGTGAAATTAATAGCTTTTCAGTACCGCGATTCAGTAACTTCTTTTAACGATAGTCGAATCGTTAAAAAAAGAAAATAGCAAAATTATCAGTAAAATTTTTAAACGATATTCGCTATTGTTAAAGTCAGCTGTTGTTGTTATCTAAACGACAACCATTTTTGTGTTGTTTATTCAATCGATAAAAACTTAAATTTTTAAGTTGAAATGTCGTCATACATAAATAAAAATCATAAAATAGTGAAAGTATGTTGCTTTTATTAAAAAACTTTTTTATATAAATAAAAAAAATAAATAGCATATTCCATTCATTATTTCATTTTAAAATAAATAAACAGAAATATTAGGAAAAAATAGAGATATTAAACATAAACATAAAATCATCCTGTCAAACGCGAAGTAATTTGTTTTTTTCCTTCTATTCTTCTTTGTGTTTTACGCTTATTTTGACAGAGATGCCACTCATTTACAATTTAAATAAATAGAAAAATAGATTTGTCGACTGTCGTTAAGATGTATGTACTTCGTGAATCACTTAATCCTTAGTGCAAACAACAATAGCTGCCGATATATTTTGCGATTGTCGGATCGTTGAAATTTACAGAATCAAACTACAGAAAACATTAATTTAAATTCAATGAATTTTAAAAAACGTCAAATGATATTTAAGAATTACGAACATAAAAACTGTTACATAAATAAACGCAATTTGATGAGAATGTTATTTTTTATATATAAATTTTCACAATTTTTTTTGGATGAAAATTTGAAGTTTTTCAGAAAATAAAGAGAACAAATTATTTTATTTAAAACGTTTGGGATTTTGGTTTTTTGCGTTTGGCATCCCTTATTTGAATATTTATTATTATAAATTTATTCTCTATGTTTTCCAAATATGGCAATATTTTAATAAAAAAATTGAAAGAGTTTTTTTTTTTGGTTATTATTTTGTTACTCCATGCGACCTATATGGCCGCAATGAAGAAATATTTGGCCAGTTAAAAGAAACTATACAGCCATCTCCAATTAGCACGATTTAATGCATATAGCCACCTTACACAACCAACCATTACCTTTGCAATGGAGGTTAGGGCGACCAAAAAGCAAACACCGAAATAAATCCGAAATAATAGAAAAGACGAAAACCAACCCAAAGAATTTGCGGAAATAATTTGGTATTAAGTTTAACAAATTGTTTACTTTTTCATTTAGATTTATTATCAAGACTCAAACCGAGGTGGAGGGTATCAAAGATTCGGCACAGCCGAATTTAACACTCTTACTTGTTTATATTTAATTTTTCAATAATTACAAATAAATTTAATTATTCGGTTGGGCTTATTATTTCATTATATCTGTGGTAACAAGCATTAACTGCCTAAGTCGAAAATCATGCTCTCGAGAAAAACAACTTTTTATATAATTGTAAAAACGGTGTTAGAGAAATGGGGATTTCACATAAATATACTGCGTTATTATAATTGTTGTAAGTCGACTTACGCGGTTATCGCTTATGACAACAGATATCTAGTTTTTTGGTACCTACAACTAATTTTGATTCATGCAATTTCGTTTCGGGTAAATCTACCAAACCCAGTTAAATGATTTTTCTTTTGTATAACCGAATTAAATATTTATAATTACTAATTTGTTTCCATTATATTTGCCGAAAATTTTTTATAATATATGTTAATATATTTCCGGTTTAAAATATATTGCGTTTAAAGAATTAGATGTCGTAATCACCAATATTCAAGAACGAGTCAAGTTGTTGTAGGTTTAATTTAGTTTCCTCAAGTAAAATTTTGGAACTTATTTTTCCTATTGAAAGTATATAAATTTTATGAATTACAATAAAAATGGTTATTACCTGATTACATTTTACTATTGCTAATGAAATTCGTAACAATCCTTTTTCTGTGTGTAACATTTCTTTAACATTATGCGTACGGCATCTTCATGGATGTCTTTGGCGAAAGATTATTTGATTATAGAACTATTTTGGGAAGCCCACTTTTAGCGTTCATCTAGTTTAGTTGAGATGTAGTTTTGAATGATTCGATCTATTTCACGAAAAGGTTTGCCCTCATTTCTAAGCTTTAGAATAATTTTCACTTGTCAGTACCGATTTCTTTGATTTTTGATGTCAAAATATGGTTTCCAAAACATATATAATATAATTAAATCAGCTTAATACAAACAAGTTTATCTTCTACTAAAATAAAATCGATATAACATACCCTAATTGCAACTGTACGACTATTTTGTGTGGGACTCGATTTCTTAAATCGCGTGTTTTGCGTTATAAAAAAAATTAAGTTGAAGAAGCGTTCTATGAATTTTTTTTAAAACAAGTAAAATTCTCAAATAGTTCGCAATTCAAAATATTTTATTATAATTTTCATTAATATAAAAATTCTCATTTTCAAGTGCATGGATGCCTATTGTAGAAAGTACGAGTATACGTGTACCCGTATATTTGTTTAATGGAGTTAAATAAATTGTTATTAAAACATAAATGATAACAAATTTTGAAGCGTTTTAGAAATCACTCTTTGAGTGTATGGTTTTTTCCAAAGTAAACTATAAAAAACAATTTTTTCTTTAATTATCAATACCAAATTTCCCGTGAGGTTTTGGCTCTATGTCGCTATAAAGCGGTTGTAACCCAAATGTACAGTATATTACCTATGGATTATGCAAAAGTTTTGTTTCTTCGATCCAAGGCCATTTTCGGGTATTTAAAATGGCAGTAAAAATAGGAATTACGAAAAATTGTAAATGTATAGCCCCAAATATGGATTGCAAACAATGTATAACTTTACTGATCTCCCAAAATAACAGTGAATACGATTAAGTTATTTTTTTTTTTTTAATGATGATTTTTCTAACTATTGTCATAATTTTATAGAGCATTTTTGTTTTAAACAATAAAGAATTTCGTAATCAATTTATTTGGAAGAGCTTATGCCATTTTTATGAAATTCTATTGACATTTGAGGCCTTTGTTATGATGGGAGTTTATTTATGTGATTTTTTTTTAATTTAACATTCGTATATTTCTCTGTTGTTATAGTGCGAAATGAGAAATATAAATGAAATTGCTAGAGAAACATCAATATGTGAAAGATATTACGTTGCTTATGACTGAAAATGTTGCTATCCTGCATATTTAAAAAAAAAAGTTGACAGTTTATCATTAAGTAACAGTTGGACACCTCAAGGAAGTCGAAATTAATCATATTGTATATTTTGCTTATACACGTATGTACATTTGTATGTATATACGTAAGTAATTTGATTTTCTTCTTAACATTTTAAATTTTCGAATTAAATTATGTTTTGCTTTAAGTCTTTGATGGGGAAGAATATATTTATATTTTTTTAAGCTGAGCAATTCAAAACGACGCACATATATTAGTGCTTAATCATAAATTGTGAAGTTGGATAGGCAATCTCTCATGAATTCAAAATTTTAAATATACTTCAAAGTGCTCGCAACAGATTTTTTTTTAATTTTCATTAATTACTTTTTTTTGTGTATTTGTGAACAATAACCAGACGGTAGTAAATAAATGTATTTTTCTTTAAATATGTCTACAAATAATTTGCTTCTGTTAATAAAAGTATAATGTAAAATTTTTTGTTTATCAAAAAAAAATTGTGTATTTATGCCACGAGTAAGAAATAAATAACATATAAACTCAACAACTCCACAACTACTGCCGGACATGACGATATAATTTATAATTGGAATTTTTTGAGACAGTATGAATATAACCTACAGTGCACGAACAATAAACAAGGAAAACAGGGTGGGACGATTTCAAAAATTCTTTGATTTAGCAGTAGTATAAGGGTGAACATAAGTAAAACAGGTTTATTTATGTCTCGAGTTCATATTAAATAAAATATATATATTAGTTGAATTAAATTATGCCTGTAATTTAGCTGAATATTTCAACGATTATTTCTATTCTATATAAAATCGATCCACTCTAATGCATAACTTTTTAAGTAATCAATACACGCAAAAAAGACAGAAATAATATATAAACGGCCATTTCAAGGGTAAAAATATTACGTCAAAATGTACCCACACGGTGCGAAAACTTTGATGATGATTTTACTATACGAACCTCTGGCGCCCTGTGGCACATATTCTGTGAAGTGGGCCAAAAGGTAGTCATATTTCTTTTTTTTCTTTATACACCATATAAAACTGTTTAATAAGATTCCAGGACTCTATTGACTCTTCCGTTTATATTACCATTGTGTGCTGATTTTTGTAACTACCAAAAATATTTGACCAAGACTCATCTTTTATTATACCGATCGATTCAAGATCACTTTCTGAGCCAATTTAGCGATGTCCGTCCGCCCGTTTTTGTGTCCATGTAAACCATCTAATCAAACTGCAGCTCGCAAATATGAATATATTTTGACGAAATTGGTGAATATCGGTTGATGTTCAGACCTAGTACCTATACAAATGACCCCTATGAATTCGACTTAAATTGTCATAATATCAAAATTATCATACGGATCTCGGTCAAATTGGGTTTGTGTATATTCATTACATCCATTTATTAGTAGTATAAAAATAAACCCTATATGACGATTCTTAGTCACACATTTAAATCTATCAAAAAACAGAAATATTGCACAGATTTTTCCAAATTTGGTTTGTACATATTTTTGCAAAAAATAAGTGACCTTACCAAACATGGTAAATATTTCACTTCATATTATTTTTAGTTCAATACTTGCTGATATATAATTATATTTTCAATCGGTGTAAAAATTATAAAAATTATACCTCCATATAGCTGCTCATGAGAAAAACATGGGTTTTCCAAACTGAATTTAGAATATCATGATTTGGCCGATTTTTAGCTTTGCAGTTTTTTGTTTTGGCGATTTTTGTTTTTCTCCATTTTTATACCCTATACCACTGTGTGGTTTGGGTATAATGACTTTGTGCTGCTGTTTGTAACTACCAACAATTTTTGACCTAGACCCATCTTTTATTATACTGTTCGAATCAGAATCACTATCGGATTCGATTTAACGATGTCCGTCCGTCCATCCGTCCGTCCGTCCGTCTGTGTGTTGAGTTGAAAGAGTGTTCAGTGCAATGAAATATTTATATTCTTTAATACATAATTCCATTAATTGTTTAATACGTATTAAATATGATGCTAAAAATGTAACATGAGTGTTGTGCTAATTAAAAAATTTCATCATGTAGTAATCTGCCATCTGGCAATACTGATCCTGATATTGAAAATGAAAAAAGTTGGCATACACGGCCAACTTCAAGGAGTCTCCTTTTTTTATAATTATTAATAAAGTGAGATAGAGAAAAGAAATACGTGTTTATTATTTAAAATAAAGCTGCTATAATCAAATATTTTGTTCTAAAAATAATTCTCTTCAAACTTAAAAAAACAAAATTTTATATAAAAGCAATACTATGGCCTGAACATGAGAGAGTAAATGATAAGTTTTTATTTGAAAAAATGGAAGTTGTAATAAAGAAATTTTACACGTAAAAAGTAACATTCTAATTTAGCACCTTTTAATGCTTCTTGAAGTACTTTTATGCGCTTTTTTTTCTTGAAAAAAGTTGGCATCGCTGACCGTGAGTTTCAACTGTTTAGAAGCAAAAGCCGATCTCTAATAAAGAGTTAACTGAAAAAATTTCTAATATTTCTAGTTTTTTCAACTTAATAATCTAAATGAACACATAAAAAGCGCTAAAAACAACGAAGTAGGTAATATCGAACTTTTATATTTTTTCGATAGCTGAAGCACAAGTTGAACACTTAAAATGCGCTAAGCGTAAATAATATATAACTTTGTGCCTATATGCTTTTAGTTTTATTTGTATTTTTAGATCAATTTTATTGCAAAATATTTAAGATTATATAAATAAATAAAAAAACGATATTTATTTATATTTTAAATAATTATATTATATTAGTCATTACATATAATTATAATTTTATTAGTCATTGTACCCTATACTAAAACGTTGTTCACATGAAATCCAGCCGCATAGAGTTTCTAATATTTTTGTAATGAAAAAAGCGATTAAAAATTTTAAACTATTATTAATATAGTAGTAAAATTAAAAAAATAAACTAAAACTCATTTCCTCTAATAAAAGTTCATGTTTTTACATTGATGGATCCCATTAAC
Organism: Cordilura impudica; assembly: GCA_963682025.1. Taxonomy (NCBI): domain Eukaryota; kingdom Metazoa; phylum Arthropoda; class Insecta; order Diptera; family Scathophagidae; genus Cordilura; species Cordilura impudica. The sequence continues at coordinate 21,226 of CAVMKG010000610.1, forward strand.
TCTTGCACAACCTGTTTTCAAATCGTCAGCATTTATCCATTTTTGGATATTTGTATTTTGGGTCGGCATCTCCTCGTTTCGTTGCAACATATGAATATATTTACATCAAATTTGGTATATAAGCTTCCATCGGCCATAGGATGAATGCTGGTGAGAATCGGTCCATGTTAAGACCTAGCCCCCATACAAATGACCCCTAAAGTGCCATAAGACATAAAGTGCCATAAGATCCAAATTGTCATATATATCTTAGTCAAATTGGGTTTGTATGCGTTTATTACATCCATTAATGAGTAGTGCAAAAATGATACCTTTGGGACAACTCTTAGCCACAGGCCCCATATAGAGCTGCTTCCCGACCTTCACTGAAATCTATCAAAAAACAAAAATATTGCACTGATTCTTATCAAATTTTGTTTGTATATATTTTTGCAAAATACAAGAGACTTGACAGTTTCGATTTTGCGTACCAGCAATAATCTTATTTGGATTTCTGCTATATAAAAAAAAATTTCGCATGTAGGAAAAAAGGGAAAGATTTCTTACTTTATCTTACTTTTTTGCAAATTTTTTTAACAATTTAATTTTATATATTTTTCAATTTTAATCTTTAAAACTAAAAATATATACCTTTTTAAGCACATCATTAGAAATTCGTAAGTCTGGTAATATTTCTAAAATAACAAGGGAGTAAATATGTGGCTTCTTTAATAACAATGGCAAGTAAAAACACTTGTTTCTGTAGTTTACATGTTTTGTGCATCTTTTTTTTTATACATACGTATGCCATCATTGCAAGTCTCTTCGATTTTAATAAGTTTGTAAATAAAAAAAAACTTAAAATATTATAAATTTAAGCATCGCTATTAGATAGATGAGAAGCTAATGGGATGGCTGGAACAGGTCAAAGATGACGACATGCAAATAACCACTTTCATAAAAAAAATCTTTTAAAATCAAAAACCAAAATTCTGTTTGCATTATACTTAAGATCACATTTGCACATCTAGTCATATCTAGTCATATCAAAAAGATGAATTACACCGAATTGTAAAAATAATTTTTTTTATAATATCTGTTACTTTTTTATGTTGTTTTTATGTTATTCTTATATTGTTCTTATGATATTCGTATCTTACTTTTTATTTTATTTTTCTTTGTTTTTATGTTATTTTTGCATTACTGAAATTGAAAATGTACAAATTAAAATAAAATTTTATTTTTTCAAAAATTTTAAAAAGTAGTGTAGGGAAAAGTGTAAGGAGAAAAAAGATTTTTTTCAATAAGCGTAGGGATTTCAGAAAAATCTCCTGGCATCACTGCTTATACTTATGAACAATAGCTCTATGCAACAAATGGGAAAAATTGTTTTTCCTTGAATAACCACCTTATACTTTTGATCCGCTGTAGTCACCTAACTGCAAAAATCATTTTTATTTCAAATTCTATGGTAAGGTTTTTTAATTTTTTTCTAAAATTTAAGATTTTTTAAGAGGCTGCTACAGACATCTTGTCGTAACTTTGGAAAGATGTATTCAATTTTGTTATGCTATATCAACAAACTTGAAATTACGGATAACGTTACTACCCTCTTTATTATACAATATTTCTTTTTAATCCTTTTTATTGCGTTGTCCCTATATAATTTATTTATGTGTGTCTCATTTGTGACTATCGGTATTTCATTTTCCTTTTCATTGGAAAAATGTGACTTTAAAAATGTCTATAAAGGCACCACTTTGCACAATCAGAAGTGATTGCGAACAAATGTTTATTTAAAATATAAAAATACAAAAAATTTGCGAAAGAAAAATATCGTGCGACATTGAGCCAGATATATTTTGTTACGTGTGCGGCAAATTTATGACCAAAAATAAACGGCGCCATTTTTAAATTTTTTACCAAATTTACTACAAAGATTATTTTAAAATGAAGGCAGAAAAAATTGACCAATACTGGACACAAAGTTTAATATGTGATAATTGCCGGGCTATTTTATGAAATCCATCTTCATCGCACTCTCAGTAAGTACTTTTAAATATGTGTACACAAGAAAACTTCACAACCTATGCTGTGGAAAGAAATATGAGAGAAACTATGAATCTGATTGCGGCTTTGGAAAATATATACAATGGTCGTACCCCACAATTTCAGCCGGTGGATTTACTTACATCAAGAAAGTCAGTTCTTGAAAATCTGGCTCATATATCATATAGTAACATTTTATCAACTTTCATCTTCGAGCATGTTTACTACATCACATAATCTAAGACCGAAGCTTTACAATCAACTTGAACTAAATGATCTTACAAGAGACCTCGAGCTAACAACAGAGAAATCTGACCTTTTAGCATCTCGCTAAAGAAATTAAAATTTCTTAGCAAATGGCGTCAAGTCAACTGCGTACCGGGATCGATATAAGCCATATGCCAATATTTATACAGTAAAAATATAATGAGTGTTTTTGTTACGATATAAGTGGTATTCTTGAGAAGCTCGGCCAAAAATATGTCGCAGTGAGTGGCGGCTATTTGTTGATGGTAGCAGAGAAAGCCTTAAAGCCGTTTCATAACATATTGGCAACGAGAAGCCATCTATACCCATTGCACATGCCGTGAATATGAAAGAGTCCAAATTACAAGGAAATTGTTCGCGATTTGCTTCAAAACTATTCAAACATTTTTAAATAGTAATTAAATGAAGTTTTTGTTCATGTTTGTTTATTTTTCTAAATTTCAAATTTTAGGTGTAAAAACGTCACTAAAAATACTTTTATTGCATTCGCATTGGACTTTTTCTGGAATGAAAACAAGATGGGAGATTTTATTTGGTTCCTTATAAGAGAATCAAACTCAGGAAATCATAGGAAACATAACAAAAGTCAAAATTATATTTAGATTCTGCTGTGTTAATCTTGTTGATTAAAATATAACTACTTGTTAACTTTGTTTGTTAAAAAATATCTACTAAATACAGTCTTTGATTGACCGCGATCGTGAACAGACGTACTGTGTGTGCATATATTTTTGACTTTTTTTCTTCAAGTTTATAAAAACAAAATTTTAACTTTCTTTCAAAGCAAACGGATTAGTGTTTTGAAAAAAAAATTAAATATTAACAACAAGAGGATTAGCTAATCCCAATATTCAAATTTTACAAGAACAAAATAAAACGTGATGATGATGTTATTGCTTCGAACAAGCTTAACATAATGAATAATAAAAAACTTAAACAAAATAACAACAACACTGTTAACAGCACCAACTACTTTCAACCTCTTCAGACAATTGATGATGAAGATAATAATGAACTTATAATTGACAAAACAATTAAAGTGCACAGCCCACCAATAACAATACTAAAATTTAAGATGGTCCAAATTCAAGATTTGTGTAACGAGCTAAAAATAACTAATTACTCAATTCGAAAAATATCAATTGGGTTAAAACTGTTTTATATAAGTAAAGATGATTTCAATTTAGTTTGTTAGCACTTAGAATCCAAATTTGAATTCTTTACTTATGGCACAAAAGAAGATAAACCGTACAAAGCTGTATTGCTAGGTTTTGAAAAGTTCGACCCGGCTATAGTCAAAAATAAATTGTCCAAATTGGGACTATACTGTTTGGATGTTAAGCTGGTCACTAGAGCAACAGGTTCTCATAATGAGCAGTGCATTTACATTGTTTATTTTCAAAGAAAATCGATCTCTGTCAAGGAGTTAAAACAAAACTACTCGGTAATAGATTATGTAAAAGTTAAATGGACTTTCAAAGACTTCCAGAATAACCCAGTGTCATAACTGCCAAATGCTAGGACATGGTTCAAGCCGCTGTAATGTAAAATCTTTTAGTGCAAATTGTGCCGGTTCCCACAAAACCACAGAATGTAAGTCTAATATTACATTATGCGCTAACTGTAAAGGTAACCACAAATCGTTTTCACCTGAATTCCCAAGCAGGATGAAGTTTCAACAAGTTAGACAGCGAGCTCAACCCAGAACGTTTCCAGCCTATCAACAGCAACGAAATAGTGTGAATTACAGCTACAATAATGTTAACTATAATAAAGACTTTCCAAATCTTAGCAATCAAAATAATGCTCCTAATATACCGGTATGGAATCATCAACAAAACAGTACCAATAACTTATTTTCTTTAAATGAAATTAAAAATCTTACCATCGAGTTGATATCAAAACTCTCAAACTGTAAAAGCAAGGCCGACCAATTTGAAGTTATTACGTCACTTGCTTGTAAATTTATTTATAAATGAATGTAAATATAAATTTAGCATCATGGAACGCTAGAGTCATCCGTTTTAATAAAGAGGAACTTTTTAATTTCTTATTACAGAATGAAATTCATATTTGCCCCATTTCTGAATCGTGGCTAAATAACAAAATATCAATAAAACATAATGATTTTTACTGCTATAGAAGTGATCGTCAAAGTAGCAGAGGAGAAGGTGTTGCAGTACTAGTAAGGAAAAATATAGAACACACATTATTGCCACCACGACCAACAGTTATTATTGAAAACATTGGTGTTAAAGTACGTCTGAGAAACGGAAGTTATATAAGTATATATTCCTGCTATTTCCCAGGTGGTTCTGCGGGTAGTAATAATATTAAAAAACAACAATTCAAATCAGATCTTTGTAAATTGTCGCGAGCTAACGAAATGTTCATACTCGGTGGAGATTACAACTGCAAGAACAACTTATGGGGTTGTCAAAGATCTAATTGTTGGGGAAATATTCTTTATGAAAAATTGGATTCCGAAAATTTTGATATACTTTTTCCAAATGACCATACCTATATCCCTTCTGATCCTCGAATACAAGCCTCTACAATTGATCTATTTATAACGAATATCGCAAACTGCCTTTCTCCAGTAAGGGTAATCAATGATTTGAGTTCCGACCATCTTCCTATTAAAATAACTATAAACCGAGACTTCCGACCTGTACAAAGATCATATTTCGATTTTAACAGAGCAAATTGGTCCAGATATTCATCATATATTAAAAAAAATTTAACTATTCCAAATGATAATAATTACAATGGTGAATAAATCGAGTCAAAGATTTCAACATTTAATGATACCATCAAAGCTGCAATTAATCACAGCGTTCCTAGCAAAATAATTAAATCAAACTCACCAACACTACCGCAACATATAAAGCATATGATTCAAATAAGGAATGTTTTCAGAAGGAATTGGAAACGTTTTCGAGATACATTTGATCTAATTAGTACAAAATGGTAAAACAAGTGCATATCAGAAGAGATAATTAAATTGAAAAACAACTCTTGGAACAACAAGCTTTAAAAGCTCGATAAAGGATCATCTCCTTTTTGGAATATCTCAAAAATTTTAAGGAATAAAGCTCACACTATACCAGTATTTAAACACAATAATGTCAATTTCTATACTCAACTTGAAAAATGTGAAATACTGAGCAAAATTTTTAGTGAGAACCATTCATTATCATCAAACCTCAGTGATGCATCAACTATATCCAGGGCAAATACAGCGGTTATCAATTCGGAATCAACCGTTTCGGACCCTCGAGATGATTTATCTGTTTCTATGGTTAAAGTCTATAACGATTGTCCTTATTCTTACAGGCCAATAAGCCTTTTATCCTCATTAAGTAAAATTCTGGAAAAAATAATAAAAGAACATCTTACTAATTTTATCGATGTATATGATATTTTACCAAAACAGCAATTCGGATTTCGTAGACAACATAACACAGTTCATCCACTGGTCCGAATACGGGACTTATTAACTTCAAATTTTAATAATGGAAAATCTACTGGTATGGTTCTGCTGGACATTAAAGCTGCCTTTGACTCGGTATGGCACAACGGATTGGTTTTAAAAATGATGAATTATAATTTCCCAACACAAATTATTGAAATGGTCCACAGCTTTCTTTCGAATCGTGTTTTTGAAGTACACATTGGATACGAACATTCTACACAAAAAGAAATTTATGCTGGTTGCCCACAGGGTTCGTGCATTTCTCCAATATTATACAATATCTATACAGCTGATTTCCTATCATTAAGTAATTGCGCTACTTCCATTTTTGTTGATGATACTGCTATTCTAATTTCAGGCATCCTTTCAGCAGATGTTCTCTCCAGCCTTCATTGCGTATTAGCAGAAGTTCTTTCCTACTTCACAAAATGTAAAATAATCGTAAATTCGCAAAAAACCCTAGCAATCTACTTCTCTAGACGACGAAAACCTTGCTTCTTACCTCAGCAACCAATTTCGTTTAATAATATTTTGGTACCGTAGTCGAACAAAGTAAAATATTTGGGTGTGATTTTAAATCCCAAGCTCAAATTTAAAGATCATGTCCCCTTTATTATAGACAAAATTAACAAAATAATAAAATTGCTCTACCCTTTAATAAACAGAAGATCTAAACTCAGCACTGGAAACAAAGCTTTTGTATTAAAATCGATATTTCACGCCATTATGTTTTATGCTGCTCCTTTGTGGTCTTCTGCAGCACAGTGTCACATACAAAAATTACAAGTAACCCAAAATAAATTGTTAAAAATGATTCATAATTTGCCTTGGCATTATTCCACCCAACTGTTACACAATATCGCCAACGTCGAACACCCGTATTAAAAAGCTTACTTCAAATGTTTACAACAGATGTCGCAACTCTGAGTACAATCATATTAATGAGCTGATCTCATCGTAATTTTATCCTCTTACTTTAATTCTACTTTTTCTTTTTTTTTAAAAAAAGCACAAAGGTTTTTTGAAAATTTTTGCCTCCATCTTCAAACAGTATTAATAAAAAAGCAAATCTATATATATAAAATTGAATGTGTGTTTGTTTATTTGTTTGTTTGTGTGTACCTTATAGGAGACCAAACCTCTGGACCGATCTTCCTGAAATTTTCACAGCATTTAACTGGGACTCTGGCATGATTAATAGGGTACTTTTTTTTGACCACGCCCACTTTTACGCCCACTTTTTTAAAATTATGTAATTGCTCCCATATAGTTTTTAACAGATTTACTTCAAATTGTATACACATTATACTCCACGCGAGGTAGAAATAAACATTTCTTACGCCACGCCCCCTTTCACGCCCCTTTTCACGCCAAATTTTGTTTGAAAGTTTTAAACTTTTTTTTCTCTGTACAAATTTGTTCCCTCCAACGGATTTTTTTATTTGGTAGTATATTGCTCTTAATACTGTTAACGTCGCCATATAACTATGAACCACGCCCATTTCACCGCCCTCTTTTTTTTTTTACTTATACCACTAACAATGTTTGCTATACAAAATAATTTTTTTGTAATATGTATTTATCTAAAGTTTTATACACTTTTTATCTACAGGTAAGGTAGCCATACATTTTTTTATTACCAAGTCCCCCTTTTTCGCCCCATTTTACCTTAAATCATAATTAATCTGCTTTCAATCTATCTATATATATAAAAATGAATGTGTGTTTGTTTGTGCTTTATAGGAGGCCAAACCAAAGAACCGATCTTCCTGAAATTTTCAGAGCGTGTTACTGTGACTCTGGAAGGAATAATATGCTATATAAATTTTTGATTGGACAAAGGGGCGGTGCCACGCCCATATAACCCAAAATTTGAAAAAGTCATATCACGGGAATTTTTTTACCTACAGCAGTCATATTTGGTACATATGGTATTAGCATGAATAGAAATACATATAAGAAGAAAAGTGGGCGGGGCCACGCCCCTTTTTAGAAAAATAAAAAATCGTAATATCTTCTAAACTACTGGAAGGATTGTCATGAAATTTTCACAAAAGGATATTTTTGCGAAATAATAAGACCTTAGCTATATAAAGTTGTTAGTGGGCAAAGGGGCGTGGCGTATATATAAAAACGTTGATGCATTTGATTGTAACGAATGATCTCCGGAACCATAAGAGCTGTCGAGGTAGGATTTCCAGCATAGGTTCGGTTCGAGCTCTTCTGTGTTTTTTTTTTTAGTTTTAACCCTCTAGCTGGCGTTGGGGTCAAGTTAAAAACAAAAATTTTTACTTTCAGCGCGATTTGACTGCAATTCAGAATGAACGTATGTTTCGTCATAAGAAATTTTTGTATGTATAAATGGACCCGATAGGTGGCGCTGGGTAAAGTTATTTCGAATATTCTTATTTATGGTGAGATTTTAATGAAACTAAGAATGTACATATATGTATGTTAGAAACATTTTTTTATTGGACCCGGTAGATGGCGCTGTCGTTCGAAAAATAATGAGTTGTCAAATTTATATAAATTTTAATAAATAAACTCACAAACGTTTTTATATATAAATATTCTAACGAAAAAGAAGGAAAAAGCCGCTACATTATTGCATGGTGGCCGCACAGCTCATTCAGCACTCAAATCACCGTTAAACGTACAAAAAAATGAGAATGCCGTCTGTAATATCAAAAAACATTCCGGTATGGCAAAAGTTCTGCAAAAATGCAGTATTTTTATTTGGGATGAATGTACCATGGCTCACAAACATTGTGATTTGATTTGATAAAAGATTTGAAAGGCAATGAAAGATTTTTTGGTGAAGCTCTCATTTTATTATCTGGAGATCTTCGTCACACATTTTATATAGGTATATACAGATTCTAACTAAAATAAAAATTCATTGAGGGCAAAACAACGTTTGCCGGGCCCAGCTAGTTAATTATAAAAATTGTTATTTAATATTTAAATATATGTGTATATTGTTAAATTTCTATTTACATTAATGCTAAATAAAGAACCCCAATTGAATTGAATCTACTAAATGCTACACAAATAAACTGTTCTTTGAATATTTGGTAATGCTAGAAAAAAAAGTCTTTTTTCGATTAAAACTGCGTACGTTCACTTTATCGGGAATAAAACACGAATTTATCCATGGATTTTCATGCAACAAAATTTATTTTATTTCCATTACATGTAGCTTTAAGATTAAGTAACTGGCAAGTACTTGTTGCTTACTATTTTTAAAGAATTTTTATACCCTACACCACTTGGGTGGTTTGCAACATGCAAAAATTCCACTATTCCACTACATTTCTTTGATCCAGTATAGTCACCTAACTGCAAAAATCATCATTATTTCTAATCCTATGGTAAGGTTTTTATACCCTATACCACTATGTGGTTTGGGTATAATGACTTTGTGCTGCTGTTTGTAACTACCAAAAAAATTTGACCTAGACCCATCTTTTATTATACCGATCGAATCAGAATCACTATCTGATTTGATTTAACGATGTCCGTCCGTCCGTCCGTCTGTGTGTCCATGTAAAGCTTGTAATCAAACTGCAGGTCGCAAATATGAATATATGTTGATGAAATTTGGCTTTTATCGGCCATAGGATAAACGCTGTTGAAATTGATGAGAATCGGTCCATGTTCAGACCTAGCCCCCATACAAATGACCCCTATGAAATCAGCATAAATTGCCATAAGATCCAAATTATCATATAAATCTTGGTCAAATTGGGTTTGTATGTGTTTATTACATCCATTAATCAGTAGTCCAAAAATGATCCCTATCGGACAAATCTTAGTCATAGGCCCCTAATCTATCAAAAAACAAAAATATTGCACTGATTCTTCTCAAATTTTGTTTGTATATATTTTTGCAATATATAAGAGACTTTACCAAACATGGCCAGGATCGGTCCATTTTTTGGCCTAGTCCCCATATAGATATAGCATCCGATATGAACTTTTTCATATCTGCAGCCAAAAAAATTAGTTAAAATCCCACTCAAGTTTAGTTTATGCTTGTTTTCTATATCCAGTTAGTTGGGTCTAAGAGATAGGGTCTCTAAACGCATGGTATAGGGTATCGTATAGTCGATCTAGACCGACTATAATTTCCTTACTTGTTTTAATTCAAAAATTTTATAATATAAAAAAAATTCCACTTGTGCCTTAATACCAAACCTAATGGCTATATCAAAAAATAATATTAGGAAAACACAAAGCTGGCGACAAAAAATCTAAAATGTAAATAAAACAAGTAAGAAAATTATATTCGGTCTAGACCGACTATATGATACCCTATACCATGCGTTCAGAAACCCTATCTCTCAGGCCCAACTAACTGGATATAGAAAATAAGCATAACCCAAATTCGAGTGGGATTTTTATTAATTTTTTCGGCTGCAGATATGAAAAAGTTCATATTGGATGCTATATCTATATGGGGACTAGGCCCAAAAATGGACCGATCCTGACCATGTTTGGTAAAGTCCGTTGTATTTTGCAAAAATATATACAAGCAAAATTTGAGAAGAATCAGTGCAATATTTTTGTTTTTTGATAGATTTAAGTGAAGATCGGGAAGCAGCTCTATATGGGGCCTATGACTCAGAGTTGTCCAATAGGGATAATTTTTGGACTACTGATTAATGGATGTAATATATACATACAAACCCAATTTGACTAAGATTTGTATGATAATTTGGATCTTATGGGAATATATGTTGATTTCATAGGGGTCATTTGTATGGGGGCTAGGTCTCAACATGGACCGATTCTCAACAATTTCAACAGGGTTCATCCCATGGCCGATAAAAGATCAAATACCAAATTACATCAAAATATATTCATATTTGCGACCTGCAGTTAGATTTTTATTTTTTATTGAATTCTAAAAAATTTACATGGACACACAGACGGACGGACGGACGGACATCGTTAAATCGAATCAGATAGTGATTCTTATTCGATCGGTATAATTAAAGATGGGTGTAGGTCAAAAATTTTTGGTTGTTACAAACAGCAGCACAAAGTCATTATACCCAAACCACATAGTGGTATAGGGTATAAAAACCTTACCATAGGATTAGAAATAATGATGATTTTTGCAGTTAGGTGACTATACTGGATCAAAGAAATGTAGTGGAATAGTGGAATTTTTGCATGTTGCATAGTATAATTATATAAAATTGTATATTAACCATACATCATTACAGAGTGAGTCAGTGATGACAGTAAATATATAAAATATTCCAGATGAAAAAGCTATATTTTATCTGTTCTTGAGGAATATAATATCTGCAGTTGATAAAATATTTGTCTAAGTGTACTTTATTCGTACAGTAAATAGCATTTCGTTTAAATTTAACACGTATATTAAATAACTGTCCCACCAAACAGCGAACTTAGTTAAAATACACGCTTGTACTACAATTATTTTCGGAATTTATTTTTTTATTGAATTCTAAAAAATTGTTTACTTTAATAAGTACAATGAAGATGAAATTCCAATTAATTGGAGCATGCTGTTAAAAAAGCTTATGACTTAAAATATAAAGTGTGTATAAGTAACCATCACAACTGAATATATCTACAAACATTTATTTAGCGGTAAATGCCTAAATGATTTCTCTAAGAATGTTTTTGGTCAGCACATTGTTGGATCAAAGAAAAAAAAAACATCCACCACTTACACAAATATTTGTATTAAACAGGAATGGAAAATTAAATTTCTTAAATGGTACTGAAACATGAGCAAAATAAAAAAAGACATAAATAGAGATATATATATGAAAGTCTAAAATAAATTAGGAACACAAAAAATGTAGAGATCAATTGTAAAATAATAACGATTTACCAATTTATTTAACACTAACTATACCGGCTGTTTGGAAAGTATTACTCTACCTAAGACAATCAAAATGACTGGTTACTTATAAAAAAAAAAAAAAAAAAAAAACTGGCAACAACACATTTGGATTCCGATTATTATTCACCAGTTTAGAATTTTGTACTCTTTAAATTTATTGAGAGCGTTTCTAGTGGTTCCTGAGTTCTAAATAAAAACTCAAAGTTAAGTTGTAGTACAGCACAAAAAGTAAGTCTTAAAATTTTATTTACGAATTTTTTATATAACAACTTTAAAGAAAAGTTAACAATTAATAAAAATTAATTAATATTAATATTAAAAATATTATAAAAAAATATTAAAAATTAATAAAATTGTTGTAACTTTATTCCAAATAAAATTTTTAATTTTTTGTCTTTCCAAATTACAACACCAAATAATAAGTCAGATATAAAAATTGTTCTGCTTTATTTATAACCCACGAACCACCAAAAATTCACTTGTTAACATTATATTTTATTTTTCACATTAAAGGCGATTCAAAAATCTTCCTAGCGACACCTCAGCTGCTGCCATATTTTGGGAACTATAGAAGACAGAGAGTCAAATTTGGTATATTAAATTGTGCAAAATTTGCACAAATTTTTAATATATATTATGAGGGGTGATAGAGACGCCCATCCCCTCTAGCTATAGAATATTGCCATTATATACATATGTATATGTATTGCCTGGCAAGAAATAATAAAAATTCAATAAGCTACACCAAATAGTTTTGCTGTGACAAAGATGTGAGTTTAACACTTATCAAAAAGCTGTTGTATTTAAAGAATAACAACATATACAAGACTACTACACATTATACACCAACATCAGGGAAACAATGAAACTAATAAATAAAATGAACATTGAAAATTGATGTCATCAATGTATACTGAATGTGTAGAGGGTGTGAAAATATGTAACAATATTTATATACTGGTTGTTTTGTTTTCAAGTGATTAAATTTATGATTGCAATCGATTGTGTTGAAATTGAAAAGTGTTAAAAAAAAACTAACAGATTAAATTGAATTTTCCAATAAATAATATATCATTCTACCGGATTGACTGTGGAATGGTTTACTCTTTTGAATAAATATTAATTTAAAATTAATTTGGGACACGTTGACATTCTTAAAACAATATTTTATTTTTAATTTTAGTTTAACCCTTCGGTTAGCGGGAAGGTCCCTCATTTTCAAACTGAAATTACTCCTATTTCGGACAGGACAAGGTACCCCAAAAGTTGCCCTGTTTTCCAGGATAATTTTGTCAAAAATCGTTTAAAAGAAAATTCAAGGTGATACGCCCAATAGTTTAGTTTTTATTGAGGTTTAAAAGTGAGTAGTACGGGAACGCGTGACAAGGTCCGTAGGGACCTTGTACTGAAATTACAAGAAATCATTAAGACATAAACTTTATTTTGGCTTCTTTTTAGCTGTTGTATTGTTTGAACACATTTTAAACGAGTTCTTCGAATTTAACATTTGTTTTATTACCTTCTAATACTAATCTCTATTTGTAGATATACGCGGATGTTCAAGCTAGAACACAAGTAGGCAACGAAAAGGGTATAAATGCGGTTATAGTTTCGTAAGCAGCTGTTTTTTTATTTGAACACATTTGAAACGTGTTCTTTGCATTTATCATTTGTTTTATTACCTACTAATACTAATCCCTATTTGTACATATACGCGGATGTTCAAGCTAGAACACAAGTAGGCAACGGAAAGGGTATAAAAGCGGCTCTAGTTTCGTAAACTAAATCATACACAGTTTAGACACTGAGGACTCAACATCTTGTTTGAAATTTTAAAGTGATTGTACGAAGGAAACTAAAAGCGATAAAATAATATGGCAGAATCAAACATTGAAAATGCTGAAATGGTGGTGCGTCGTATCACACGCTACCAACAAATGTCTGAGGAGGAAAGACGTGCCGTAGATAACCAATTTGCTGATTTTATGAATGCAGAGGATCATGACGAGGAACTTGATATTCCGGCATTTGATGCTGAAGAAGATTATGGCGACTTACCCTTTCTACCAAATTTATCTGCTGTGGCATCCGATGCTGAAAGTGAGGTAGATATAGAAACCAATGAGGAGGTTTACGATGACGATGACGACGATTATGAAGAAGAAGAAACACCAACAAGCGAAAGTTATTTTATTGCGAAAGACGGCACCCAATGGAGTAAAAATGCACCACCAACTTCCCGTATTCGTGCTCATAACGTGGTCAACTACACAAGGAGGAAACCAGGACCAGTAGGAACCATATGATCCCTTTACCATATTTCGCTCGCTCTTCACTGCAGACATGGCGTACATAATAATACTCGAATCTAATTACAAAGGTAGGGAAATAACAGATGCACATAACTTGGCAAATCCAACAAACAAAAAGGAATTTAAAACCATCACACTAAAGGAGTTTGATGCCTTCTTGGCTATACTCTTGTATTCTGGACTGAATAAATCAAATACTGAGCCTTCTGCACAGTTATGGGCCCCAACGCATTGTCCAATATACAAAGCAGCATTGTCGTGTAATCGCTTTATGTCCATAAAACAATGCCTTAGATTCGACAATGGAAATACGCGACAGCAGCGACTAATCAACAGCAAAACTACGGCAATTGATAATATTTGGCAAATGTTGCAGTCTAACTTAGCAGCAGCTTACACTCCGCATGATTCACTGACAGTTGTTGAGTAGTTATTCCCATACAGAGGCCGTACCCGCTTCACACGATATACTCCGTCGAAACCAGCCAAGTATGGTTTAAAGGTATGGTGGTTGTGTGACTCAAAATCATTCTATCCTGTCAAAGGAATGATTTATTCTGGTAAATTGCCTGACCAGGAGCGTGAAATAAATCAAGGGCAGAACGTTGTACTTGCTCTTGCGGATAAATATTTGGATTCTGGACGCACAATTTATGCTGACAATTTCTTCAGTACATTGAACTTGGCGCGTATTTTGATGAGAAAGAAAACTGCATATGTTGGAACAGTACGCTCTAACAAAACATTTGTGCCACGGGAGTTACATAAAAATCGTACGCGGCCAATCAACAGCACATTGTTTGGGTTCAACGAAGGCGACATAGCACTATGCTCATATGTACCCAGGAAGAATAAATCAGTAATTTTGCTATCTACACAACATTACACTTGCGATGTGAACATGGAAACTGAAAAGAAGCCCTTAGCCATTCTTGATTACAATGCCAACAAATCCGGCGTTGATACTATGGACCAGATGCTTGGTACGTGTACATGCAATCGCTCAACAAAGCGCTGGCCTCTTGCCATGTTTTACAATATGCTCGACATCGCTACATTAGCTGCATTCATAATATTCAACGAGATGAAGCCAGTGAAGAGAAATGACAGACGGCGCTCATTCCTCACAGCATATCCAAGGATACGGAATGCAATGGAGGAATTTGATGTCAAGGTAAGAATTAAGAATTCTAAAGGTCAAAAGCAGAATGATTATATATATTTTTTCATTTTAGATAGTACCAAGACCAACAGAAGCAGCTGCACCGTCGTTTGCGCTAAGGACAAACAGGCCATCATGTCGACTATGCCGTTCAGAGTACGGTCGTCAACGCAAAACAAGGGCCTATTGCTGTTCCTGCAACAATGCAGTTTGTGCAGAGCATTCAAGATTAATGCATCGGTGCCTAACCTGCACTCAAAATGAGGAACAACCATCGCAACAATAGTTTTTTTTAAGTTTTATTCATTGTAAAACTAAATTTTCATAATAAAATTCATAAAAATTAATTATGTTAGTATAAAACAAAAAAATTTTAATTTATTTCTCAACACTTTAATTAATAAACAATAATAAATTAACAAAACAAAAATTTTAAAATGTCTTTTTCATAGAAAATGTCATATCAACAAAAATAGGTCCCTACGGACCTTGTCATGCGTTTAAGGGTACCAGAAGTGTTTCAAGACGGAGAGTTAAGAAAGTCTGTGTAAGCTTCTATTTCATGGACCAAAAGCAGTTTAACTATTTTTCGTTTACGAAACCTTAATATCATTAAATAGTCGCTGAAAGCTATCGGTTTTTTTAAAATTTTTATTTAACAAAAAATGATTAAATTATTGTGTCCATTGCCTCCCATCCATTTTAATATTCGCAGGTGGCAAGGTTTAAGTCTTCTGGAAAAACTAAAAAATGCATAAAAGTTTTTCGAAAATTTTTGTCTCCTTTTTTAAAAAATGTTAATAAAATTGCAAATTAATTATAAAAAAATGTTATTAAATACTTAAGTAGAAAAATAAAATGTACACTAACTCCAAAAATATTTTTAAATTACTCTGTAAATAAATGCTAAATAAAAAATCCGATCTAACTATATAAATATATAAAATTCATTTTCTGTTTGTTTGTTTGTTTGCTATAAAAATATTCATTTTTCAACGGATTTCTCTGAAATTTGGTACAAATGATCTACGTACTCAAGGAAAGGTCGCCACATGCTTCGTACCGGCCACGCCTACTTTTATGCCCACTTTTTGTATACAATTCGTTTTATGTTTTTTGGTATATTTGTTGGCTATAAAAATTTTTATTTTTCAGCGGATTTCTCTGAAATTTGGTACGCACGATCTCTGTATTCCAGGAAAGGTAGCCATATGCTTCGCACCGGCCACGCCTACTTTTATGCCCACTTTTTGTATACAATTCATATTCTGTTTTTTGGTACATTTGTTCACTACAGAAATTTTGATTTTTCAATGGATTTCTCTTAAATTTGGTATGCACGATCTCTATACTCCAAGGAAGCCCACCATATGCTTCTTATAGGCCACGCCTACTTCGCGCCCACTTCTACGTATATAGAATTTATTTTTTTCCTTTTATTCGTTTCTTTGTTGGATTGCTATACCAACTTTAATTTTTCAATGGCTTTCTCTGAAATTTGGAAAACGTGATCTCTCTGCTCCAGCGAAGGTCGCATTATATATCTTTCTTGCTACGCCTACCTTTATGCCCAAATTTTTATAAAATTCATTTGTTGTTTTTTTGTATAATTTTTCGCTATAGTAATATTTATATTTCAACCGCTTTCTCCGAAATTTAGTAGATATTCCAGGGAAGGTCGCCATATGATTTTTACCGACCACGCCTACTTTTTCGCAAACTTTTCATATAAAATTAATTTTTTGTTGTGTGGTATATTTCTCCCCTATATAAATTTGTATTTTTCAACGGATTTCTCTGAAATTTAGTTTACACGAGAATAACTTCACGGTGAACAAATTCCCCAAATTTAAAAAAAAGGTCCCCAAAAGAAATGAACAAATTCTCCACTTTTTTTTTTCATAAAAAATTAATTTTTTGTCGTGTGGTATATTTCTCGCCTATACAACTTTGTATTTTTCAACGGGTTTCTCTGAAATTTGGTTTACACGGTGAACAAATTCCCCAAATTTAATAAAAAGGTCCCCAAAAGAAATGAACAAATTCCCCACTTTTTTTTTTAACGAAATAAAAAGTGAACTTACTCCCCAAATTCATTCTTAAATTTTTACATATTTTTATTTAATGAATTTTGTTAAATATTTATTTTAGTGAAAACTTGCATACTGCTCTCAATATATGTCCTCCAATAAACGCATTTAAAATGAGTATTCTTTTCAAAATAGCATCATTTCGGTGCGCGGAAGCTATGCGCACGCAGAACACAGCTCAGCTTGAGTATCGGAGTGATCTGAAAAATATATTTTGACAATTAAAAAAAGTTGCGGTGTGGCTGCCAAACGCGCTGAAGCGGCGCGCGGGCGCGGAAGCGACACGCTCGCGGAATACAGCTCAGCTAAAATATCGCAATGATCTGAAAAATATATTTTAGCGATTAAAATAAGTTAACGAAAAGTGCGCGGCAGCAGGGTAGTAACTGCCAAACGTGAGGAAGCGGCACGACGCACAGTGCTTTGATCCATAGACATAAATCAAAAAAAGAAAATTTTTTCAAAATGTGATGAAAGTTATAGTGATCGATAGATAACAATACAGCTCAAATAAATTTTAAGGAACTGGTTTCATTTGACTCTCCTAGAATGCACTAGAGGGCGCTAAAATCAGTGAAATTTAAGCAAAAATGAATGAATTAAAAACTGAATTTTATTGCTTCAAGAAAATAATTCCTAAAAATTCATTTTTGAAGAAAGAGCATGAAATTTCGATTTTTGTGTTATTCAATATGTTCTGGACTCGGAAAAAATACCATTTGTGTTGGTTTTGTTAACTAGAATTATTTTTAATCCCTCGCAAAAAAAAAAAAAATTCTAAAAAAATTACAAAAGTTTGATGGAATTTAAAAAAAATCCGAAAAAATCCAAAATTTTTTTATTTTGTTTTTATTCAGTTGTTTAAAAAAGTTCTAAATTTACTTTTTTACTTAAAATGTTATTAATTATAGAGTGGCAATGTTAAGGTAAAAAACGACCTATATGAAATAGCATAAAAATTAAGTTTAAGCTGCAGCTTGAATGATTGTTAATTATTACATTGTTTTTTTCCTACTTACACCCATTATTCGCTGAAGGTTCCTCTGAAGTGATTCTATTTATAGAACATACGAACAGAACGTATATTTGTTATTGTTCTCTTTTAAAAAAAAAATAATTTTGATTTGGCCGGTATTGAAAAATATATACACAGGAAAAATGTTGATTTGCAAGATGAAATATTTGATACCCTCCACCTAAGTGAACCAGCATATTAAAACAATACTTATTTTAGATGAATAAAAAATATGTCAACATAAGTTGTTATTAATGAAAAAAAATGCAAAATAATTCTGAATTATTTTTCAGTTTATAACTACTAATTTTTATATACATATGTAACTGGTTGTATTGACAACTTTTTTTTTGCAAGAAAAATACTTGTTTCGACACAAGTTGTTTTATCTGCACACACTTTAAGTATAATTTACAGAAAACCACAGATATAGCGTTTTTACGATAAAGGATATATGACAAGTAAACAAATCCTATCATTGATTGAAATACAAATATGGAAATGCAGTAATTCTTTAATGTTTATAACATGTTTTGACCTTTTTTGTAGTTTTAGCTATGATTTTTAATTCCAGGATATATGAGAGGTATACATATAATCCTTGCAAAAATTTTGTTAACAATTTGTATTTAGTCTTCTTATAGTTGTAGAAAATAATTTTCGATTTTTCATATATCTATGATAACCCATTCTATTTTTACAACGTTTTTAAGAAAAAGTACATATGTCAGATTAGCGAGTCCTTGCTTGAATTAAAGGGAAGATTGTCGCAAATAGTAAAATCTTTGATTCTGTAACCAATTTTAAAAATATTTTGACAACTTTAGTAGCTTTTATTACACATATCCATATTAAGGATATATTGGAGATATACGTATCCTTGCACTATTTTCTTATTAAATTTGCATTTATACATGTGCTTCTTTTATGAAAACTTTTAGTCGTCGTATTTTAACCATTTGTGACGCTATAATTACATTTTTAAAATTCAGGATATATGGGAAGTATGAGAATCCTTGCATCGATTTTTTTGAAATTTCGTATTTTTACTAATTAGCCCTACTTACAGTAGTGTACCAAATTTCATTAATCTACGATCACTCCTTCTATTTTTGTCCCAACGTGCACTGTGCGACGTGCTTGCAGAACACAGCTCAACTAAAATATCGCAATGATCTGATAAATATATTTTGGCGATTAAAATAAGTTAACGAGAACTGCGCGGCAGCACGGATGTAGCTGCCAAAAGCGAGGTGCGGCGCGCGTACGCAAACGCGGCGCGCTCTCGAAACACAGCTCAGCTGTAATATCGGAATGATCTGAAAAATATATTTTGGCGATTAAAATAAGTTGACAACAACTGCCCGGCAGCACGGGTGTGGCTGCTAAACGCGCGGAAGCGGGCGCGACTCGCTCGCGGAACACAGCTCAGTGAAAAGTCTTATGATAAATTTTATCTACGTATGTGAAATAATTACCTGTTGATCAAAATAGGCCACACATACATACATATACTATAAGCAGTTGCTTAAAGAAACCTTGCGGCACAATTTGAAACGTCGCATTAGTTTTATATTTTTGAAACTTTTATGAATTTGACGTCTCTGCTCAATGATGATCACTTCTTGAATGAAGTAATTCAATTTTTAAAAGTTCTGATTCCTTTAATTTGCAAACGATTCCGTTATATTTGATGTTTATAAATAAACTTTAAAAAAAACTTAAAGCCGTTTCGCAGCTTATTTTTGAAGCATTTTTGCTGCAGCACCTTATAAAACACTTCTAAATTAAAAAATCAGAAAATTTTGAATTGAAATAAAAAATGAATTTACTGCCAATACAAATTTTTTGGGAGAAATTTCATTTTATTGGGGAATTTGTTCATTGGGTACTAAGTACTCAGCGTCTGGTAAGCATAGTGAATCATTTTTCAAGTCAAAGGACTTTTTATCCCGGGCAAGTCCGGGTAAAAACAGCTAGTAACTAAATAAATGTGTACTTACCCTTATTTGTACAGTTTAGAAATACATTGTTCACTTTTACTATTTAGACCATTATATTATTCGAGATGATAATCGATTAGGGCGAAGACTAATTATACAACCGGAACTACAGTATCTTGAAATATAAAAATAAAGAAAAAAAAAAATAGCACTAGGTTTATATTTTTTATTAATATGGTGAAGCATAAAGTACTTGACTTTTATTGTTAACAAAAATAACAATATTGAAATTACAGTTAAAAGGTAAATAAAAGCGCGAACAAACAACAACTTTCTTATTATGACTGTGTTTATGAATTTCATAAAAATATACTTAATAATGACATTTGCGCCACCTATGTGTGAAATATTCAAAACCATTATGGAATGGCTGTCACCAAAGATCTAATGTTTTAAGGTGACCATCCGACCATCATTCGGCCCTGAACAGTGGGTATGCAAACGTTAAGTTCTTGTGGTTATTAAAAGTAAAAGCACTACATTTTAAATTGTATGATATACGGATGGCAGGTAAAATTAAAATACATACAATAACACATACTTTGCTCTCAATGACATACAGTTGGAGAACCCAATCTAAAATTTGAGCAGTTTACATTAAATAGAAATGTGCTTATGGGTGTAACAAGTGGTTAGGAACCAGTAAATTAAAACTAATTACGCCAATATTGTTTAATTATTGAATCTGCCTTCCTGTTGTAATATTAGTTGACAAATCCATAAAAACCATAAAATTAAGCCCTTCTCTTGCATGTTGGATCGGCGTATAACTTTTTTTCGTTTTTTTTCTTCTTTTTCTTCTTTTGAATACCGAGGATAGTGTAATTGAGATTTTGGATACTGACAAACAGTGATAAGCTTTCTGTTTTTTTTATAAATAAGCGTTTTTAACCTTTAAACGCAACGTTTCGCTAAAAAAAAGTACATACGTTTTTTTTTTAAATCCAATCTACTGCCCAATTCTCAACTTAGTAAAATTTTCAAAGTTATGAACACATGCTTTTAAACAAAAAGGAAGCCTAAATCCAAAACAACTCTACTTCTGTCTGTGAGCTGAATACCGTAAAATTATGTTTTCTCATGAATTATACATGTTATTTAATATGATTCAATGTATGCCAAACTGTATGACTAACTGTGGCATAATGGGATTTATGCTTTCAAGAAATTACAAATTTCAAACATTTTCATGTCACACACACATGAACACAGTTACATACCACGCACACCCATGTATGTGTGTATAAACTTAAATATCAGTCATAACAATACAGCATTACACACTTAACTTATGGAACTTAAATTTAAATGATTTAACGCAATAATCTTCTAATTGTTGTTATATTGCATTATTTTACCACCACTGCTTTAACTAATTTATATCCCACTCCTAAAAGTGTCACACATACACACAGCTGTTCCACATGTTTGCACCTTAACAAGGGAATACGTTACATAATGTATAAAATGAATGTGGAAAAAGTCAGGAGTTTGGTAGTGTGGGACATGTTGAATATCACTTAGGGTTTTCAATTGAGAAGCCGAGGTGAAAATAATTGTTATTGATATTCCAAAATCGTCTGAAAATTTTAATATAAGTGATATCATATATACGCTTAATAGCATCAGATATCTAGTGTTTTAAAAAAATGTGTTTAGATAAATTGTAAGACTTAAGCATATTTATATTCATGAATATAGAAATCAAATTTTAAAGTAAGCTTTACAGTTTATTATATTTACAAAATATAATATATATTTATAAAAAAAAAAAATACTTTTTTATTTTTAATAAATTGTAGGAATAATTTACAAGCACTTATTTAGCAATATGGTACTGTAAAGGTCATCGTAATTCTGGAACTACTCATATAACTATGGATAAAAAAGTTATATATGTAACGTCTTAAAATAACTGACGAAAAATAGCAAGTACCGCTATCAAAATTAGTTTTATACTTAGTTTTTATATTTCATCTCTCAAAATCATAAATTTAAGTAGTATCTTTTACGAACTTACAGCGGAAGCAATTTTGACGTAAGCTCACAGTCCTAGTAAACATACTAAGACTTAAAGCAAAGTTAATAAAAACAAGTAAGAAAATTATGTCAGTCTAACCGACTGTACGATACATTACACAATTCGTTTGAGGAAAGTGTCTTAATCAGATTTAAGTGACATTGTTATGAATTAAAATTCAAAAAATTTAATTTCAATGTCATATGAAAGTAATTGAGCACCGTTTTCAAAAATTTTTTTACTTCGTCTGGCTGTACACGATTGTTTCCTATTTTTTTGTTAAAAAATGAATCACTATCAAAATCAATCTATTGATAATTTTACTCAAATCGACAGAAATTTTCTAAGTTATCCCGTATCAATCATATACATACATACATGAACATCAGATCATTCCGCAAAAATTTCACTCCTTTCTTGGTAAGCATACACAACACAATAAACAATGTGAACTTTATAATTCTGGCTGAAACCAACATTACAAATGACGAAACTAATCTTTACAACATAGCCGGCTTCAACTCTCTTTTTATAAACATAGCTGGTAAAGGAGAAGGAATTGTTTTTATATTAAAGAGAGTATTACATACACAACTCTCTCTTTAAACAAAAATTCAGTCGAATCAATACTAGTTGAAATAAGTGCAAATAAAAAAACCATATAACTTCTCGCAATATATCGCCCCCATCTGAAAATGTAAATGAGTTTATAAAAGAGCTCGATGAAACACTCAACAACACGAAAAAAAAGAAAAAGTAATTGTTATAGTAGATATTAATCTTATATATATTTACGCTGATCCCTGACTCACTGACTGACTGACTGATTCTGTAACGCTGAAATAATACACAAACATAGCACTCCCTACAAAGCTAGGTGAAATACACAAACAAAATTTAATCTTTCTCAAAGTTATGTGAAATACACAAACAATATTTAATCTTTCTCATTTTATACAAACACACACACAATTTTCTCTCTTCTTTGTTACCGACCAGTGCTGCTAATAAAATCTTCTGAAAATCTACAATTTTGGAAATTAAATCGTCAAAATTGTCATTTTTAAAACAAGAAATTGTCAAGAAAATTTTACCGCTTATAAGACTCGCAAAAATATTACAAAAGGAAGGAATAAAATTTATTTATATCATTCATATTACGAATATTATTACAGCATTGGTTATTTCTATACATAAAAATGTATTAGTGGTGAAATTTCAACGAAAAAAAATTTAACACAGCAATCAACTAAATAATTTTATTGACATGTATCTATAGCTGAAACATATAATATAGGTTTAAAGTATAGCCGTAATTAAAATTTTAATCTTAAATAGAGATGCTATTCAAGGTGTTTTCGTTTTGAAACGACTTGACCCAGAATTAAGTCTATACATATTTTGTAATTTACATTTACACTGAACTAAAACTATCAATTTTCGATTAACAACCCATTAATTATTAACCCTTGAAATCCTATTTTATATACTACTGAAAATTTAAAATCTTCAATCATCATTTTAACAAATTTAACAAACCATTTTAACAAATTGAAAAATCGTCGAAATTAAAATAAGTTGTCAAAATTAGCAGCACTGCTAACGACAATAGCACTATATATGCAGATTTCGTGTTACATATGGAATAAGATGAACGCAAAAAATGCATCAAAAACCTAATATCTATTCAAATTCTTCTTTAAATTCCCTTTGTTGGTCAATGAAAAAATTCTGCAAAAAAGAGTAATGAAGGAAATTTTAAACATTTTTATTTTTCTCATTTAACGTCGTCCGATATGCATACATACTTTTTTTTATCAAACTAAACTTTACCGTTTGTCTGTTTTGTTTCGCTCAGGTTCTCTGATTGCCAGCACTTACCAAAGAGTATGCTTTTTGATAAATGTTTGAGAAAAAAGAGATCATCAATGTGGATTTTGTTGTTGTCCAACGTAAGATTTCGTTTAAAGCTCTGTATTGAAAAGCAATTGAAAAAATAGTGCAATATTAAGTCTAAAATTTAAATTATTCTGACTTTGCTTAATTAAATTACATTGTAATTTTAGAAGAGTGGTGGGAAAATAATTTTCTTTTACTCATATTAATTTTTGTATGATTTGCTTTTAAAAAAATTTTGACAAACATAAATTACGTAAATAGGTATATTTAAGATTTTAATTTGAATAATATATTGAAGTTATCATGGAAGAATTAAAGGCGATTTGGAATAATAATTTTGTTTTTTAAGTAAAACTAATACGCCCTTATTTTTTATACCCTATACCACTATGTGGTTTGGGTATAATGACTTTGTGCTGCTGTTTGTAACAACCAAAAATATTTGACCTAGACCCATCTTTAATTATACCGATCGAATCAGAATCACTTTCTGAGTTGATTTAGCAATGTCCGTCCGTCCGTCCGTCCGCCCGTCCGTCCGTCCGTCCGTCCGTCCGTCCGTCCGTCCGTCCGTCCGTCCGTCTGTGTGTCCATGTAAAACTTTTAATCAAACTGCAGGTCGCAAATATGTATGTATTTTGATGAAATTTGGTACATAAGCTTTTATCGGCCATGGGATGAACGCTATTGAAATTGGTGAGAATCGGTCCATGTTCAGACCTAGCCCCCATACAAATTACCCATATGAAATCGACATAAATTGGCATAATATCCAAATTGTCATATAGATCTTACTCAAATTGGGTTTGTATGCGTTCATTACATCCATTAATGAGTAGTACAAAAATGGTCCCTTTGACCCCATATAGAGCTGCTTCCCGATCTTCACTTAAATCTATTAAAAAACAAAAATATTGCACTGATTCTTCTCAAATTTTGTTTGTATATATTTTTGCAAAATACAAGAGACTTTACCAAACATGATCAGGATCGGTCCATTTTTGGACCAAGTCCCTATATAGATATAGCATCCGATATGAACTTTTTCATATCTGCAGCCAAAAAAATTAATAAAAATCCCACTCAAATTGGGTTTTTGCTTATTTTCTATGTCACCTTTGAAACGCGTTCCGATTTTTTTATATCACATGATCCGGTAATGAGTTATGATGTTCACCGCAAAACAACAACGCCTCCGGAGATTCGCTGTCACGGACTTATTTATTAAAATTTTTAATTGAAATTTTTTTCAAAGATTCTTCAAATATTATGCTATAACGTATACATGAAATAAATAATCCAACATTATTCATATCTTCAAAAAAGAATTATGAAAATACGACTTTTTTTAACTTTTAAAACCTTACCCCCTTAAGAAACTTTTAGGAACTTTGCTCTAAAACGTTTTTTTTTTTCTAAGCTATTCTATTTTTCTACAATAAAATGGAGTTAGTTTATAGCGAACTCGACGGGACCGGCCAAATTAGTTCCTTATAGACTAAGTTCGTTATAACCGTAGTATTTTTTGATTTGTTCGAAAGGTTTAAAAAGTTTTTTTAGTTGAATAAGTTTATTTATTTTGGGGCGTTTTAAAAAGTTATAAAACATAAATTAAATTAAATTACATATTAATTATTTGTCTTAATAAGACTAAAATTACCGAGTTTCTATAAAAATAAAATATTTTTTTAAAATCATATAATATGAAAAACTCCTTATGTATAGAAGCAGAAAGTACAAAGCAAAGGTTGGCTACTGGCAAACTTTTACGAAAATATACATAATATATACCTTTTACAAAACTTCATTTGAAAATCGAAGTTTTTGTTTTGTATTAAAATTAAATGAAAATAAAATTAAATTAAATTGAATTGAAATTAATTTTTTTTAAATATATACATAAAATATACGAAAATTCTGAAATGGAAAAAAAATTGTTTGTTAAAGTCAAAAGTTTGATATAACCACTGTTCGCTTTAAGAGAAGCAATTTTTATGAAAAATGTGATTAAAACTCTTGGGACCGAAGAAATTCTTCGCTATATATTTTATTTATTACAACCAGGGTTCGTTATAAGCGCACTACTTTGTATTAAATTTTAATAATTTTGGGAATCTCCAATCTCCTCACTTTACCCGGCCTTCCTATGTTCAAGTCAAATTTATCACACATCCAATAGTCAAAAAATTGTTAAGCAACTGTCCCACTGAAAACTTGAAAGAGAGAATTGAAACGTATGATTGTTTAGTAAAATAGAGTAAAAAAGTGTGCTTTACAGCCTGAGAGCCAAAAATATAACGTGTAAAAGCCGGGTAATGTCTTAAATATATCTACGCTGATCCCTGACTCACTGACTGACTGTCTGACTGAGAGACTGACTGATTTTGTAACGCTGACCAAAATGATACGGTTCTAATTCCTAGGATTGATCCCAACTGACACCACATTACCTTTCATATTAAAACGCCGCCAGTTTCCAGTAATTCCTGCATACGCAATTACCATAAACAAGGCTCAAGGCCAGTCATTTGATTACGTTGGCATGAATTTGGAGACCGCGGTATTTTCATACGGCCAACTGTATGTGGCTTTGTCACGATCAAAAGTTGCAAGCCAAGTTAAGATACGTATTCAATCGAACCCACAGCAAGGAAAACTATTAAATGACCAACGATATTTCACACAAAATATAGTTTTTCAAGAGATTCTAAATTGAAAAACTTTTTTGCCAAATATTTCTTATCTGTTTTGATACTTATGTACATACATAATTTCTACAGACACAATCTTTTTTCACATGTACATATGTAACAATATAATTTTCAATTTACTACTATATTAAAAGAAATATAATATATTATAAATTTTTCGTGTATTTAAATTTAAACTGTTTTATTCATAATTTTTAAACGGGCGCCTAGGCGCCACACAATCATCTAGTATAGATATACTCAAACAAAATATAACAACAACAAAATACTTGGATATGATATTGTCAAACGGGTTAGAATGTCTTATTAATGAGAGCACAAGAGAAGATGCAAATAAAAACACAAGCACTTGCATGGATCATTTACACGTATGAAACAACAACCCAAACACACAAACATATGCTGTTATAGTGAAAACAAGTAAGTATATCTGATCATTAATCTCTTTTTTATTCGATGTATGAAGAAAACGAACCTAACCAGAGCAGAGAAAACACAACCGATATGGGTGCCCAAATAAACAACTTTCAGGTGAATCGAAATATTAAAGAAGTGAGATGGAACGATTTAATTGTTCAAAAAATAAGTACAGAAGATCCTTTCAATAGCGTTTATAATACTTTTGATGATATACATATATAAAGACTCAAAAAAGTCAACTAAATCAAATAAAACAAGAACAATTAATCCGTGGATAAATGAAGATTTAATAAAGTATTGTGATACGCGAAATAAACTTTATAAGAAATGGCTCAATAATGGAAAAAATAAAAAATATGAAGTTGAATATAAAAAATTTCGGAATAATTTAAACAAAAAACTAAACTTAGCGAAACACTATTACTATAAAAAAAATTTATGAAAGAATAACGTGGCAACTAATAAATGAGTTAGTAGGTAAAAAAAAACAATAATATCGACGAAACCATAATAAAAAATTTCAAAAATGAACAAATAGTGAATATTTCCAAAAAATTTGCAATAAATTTTAATCAAAATGTTCAAAAAATTATTCACAATTTTGATATTAAAACTTGTGGATTTTCAAACTCCTCATTACAAAACTCCATGTATATCTCACCTACCAACGAAGATGAAATATTTAGCTTACTCAGTAAATTAATCATCAACAAAGGTGCTGGAGTAGATGGAATATGACCAAAAGACCTCAAAAACAACGCTAGTTATATTACTCCAGTAATAACTGTCCTAGTAAATAATAGTATAGACAATGCAATTACGTATAACAAAAATGCTTAAAACGTCTCTCATATGACCAATTTATAAAGATGGCACAAAAAGTGATTACAATAACATTGTGGAACAAATTCAGGTTAGCAAAAGTTAGGTCGATTCTGAGAGTGAGGGGTGAAAGTAGAGGCTAAATTAGAAGACCCGTATCGCGGCGTTTGTTTATGTTAGTTCGAATTTTTTTTAATCGACCTTCGAACTTTGCAGTCAAATGCCGATTTTCAGAATATTCATTATATGGTTTTTTTGCTATAACTCGTCGACTAACTGATATTTTTTCAATCTGTAAAAGCCAAATTATTGCTAGAGACTTGTGCAACACTAAAAATTTTTTAGAAAATTGATTTAGAAAATTTTTGTGGTGTATATGAAGCAAAATGTTGGAAAAATTATTTTTTTTCATTCTTTTTGAAAATATTTTCCACAAAACTAAGTCTTTTTTGCTTTCTGTTTGATCTATAATATGCTTCTCAATTTCTTCAATAAATTTCACTTGAAAAGAAAATGGTCTTAGTCGATAATTTGCGTTAAAAATCCCAAAACCATTAAATAAATAGCGATTTAGGTAGAAGTAATTAAAAAGGGAAGTTCCAAGAATTAGGAATTAGTAAAACAACTTTTTTGTTTTCAACCACCGCACAGGTAGCGATTTTTTTTTTATTTCGTACAAGCGAACTAATTTCAAAAATAAAGATTCAGTTAAGACTCGAAACTCAACCGAAGCTGATGTCTTCTAATTTTCGCTCGGTCGTGATAAAATTCGCTATTAATTTTTTTTGGAACTTATTTAATTTTGTGAGTGATTTAAGTTATGTAAGTGCATCGGTTTCATAAAAGTAAAAAAAACATTATATAATATATATTGTATTAAAAATATCGGAACTAAAATGTAAAATGGACCATTTTTTAATGTTTGTGGACGTTTAATAGCATGCGATGAAAAATGTGGCAATTGCTTTAATTGCTATTCAACTCTTATGCAATGGAAAAGTGAAAAGAAGAAGGTTAGACAACAGTCCGCATCAAGAAGAAAATTGCTATGGATGTATCAACTACCATAAAACCTTGAATAGAAATAAAGCAAAGAATAAAACTTATGTAGCAGTGCCAAGTGTCCAATTACCATTACCGCACTTAGAATTCGTTCCAGTACCAACATACCGAAGTAATGATCTTCAAACAGATATCTGTACTACAACCGCCGCTGCTACAGCTATCGATTTCTTCTCAGAATACGACCCCGGTGAAGGTACATCCTATGAAACATCAAAGGACCCAATCCTAGTCACACACAACCAATTGGATGGAATTGTTGCAAATTTGTGTTCGACTCAGAAAAAATCAGAACTACTGGCTTCATGAGAAGTAAATTAATATTAAGCTGGAAAACGCAAGTTTTGTATTATGATTGTTTTCTTTTCAAATGAAATTTATTGAAGAAACTGAGAAGCATATTATAGATCAAACAGAAAGCAAAAAAGACTTAGTTTTGTGGAAAATATTTCCAAAAAGCATGAAAAAAAAATAAAAATTTTCTAAATCAATTTTTTTAAAAATCTTAATTGTTGCACAGGTCTCTAGCAATAATTTGCCTTTTACAGATTGAAAAAATATCAAGTAGTCGACGAGTTACAGCCAAAAAACCATATAAACAATATGCTGAAAATCGGCATTTGACTTCAAAGTTCGAGGTCGATTAAAAAAAAATTCGAACTAACATAAACAAACGCCGCGATACGGGTCTTCTAATTTAGCCTCCATTTTCACCCCTCACTCTCAGAATCGACCTAACTTTTGCTAACCTGAATTTGTTCCACAGTGTAATTATAGACCCATAGCCATACTATCAGTCATTGAAAAAGTCCTAGAAGAAATTATTGTCAGAAGACTTACTGAGTTCCTCACAAAATATAAGATAATAAACGAAAGCCAGTTAGGTTTCCAAAAAGGAAAGAATATTAATAAGCTTCTTGGAAACTGTGAATTTAATAAATAAATACTTAAGTGAAAATACTCAATGTCTCGTTTTATTTATTGACTTTAGCAAAGCCTTTGACACACTATCACATACTAACTTATTGGACATGTTAGAAAAAATGGAATAAGGGGCAATTGTCTTCGCTGGTTTAAAAATTACTTAGAGTTTAGATCATATCGCGTCAAAATTAATAACACCTTAAGCGATCATACTCAATCGAACTTCGGTGTACCTCAAGGATTAAAACTTGGCTCCATTCTATACCTCATTTATGCAAATGATGTGCTCAACATGCTGAAGAAAAGCTCTGCTTTTACTTATGCTGATGATACAGCAATCGTTGTGGCTCATAAAAATATTTATACCGCTACTGGTATTATGCAAAATCAACTTGATGAAGTTGAAGTTGCTTAATGGTGTCATGATAACTGACTGCATATTAATGCATATTAAAGCGCCGCTTTTTTTGCACAAAAACATAGACATAAAATTCCATGACATTCAATGTCTTCACAATAAAGCCAACAACATCAACCGTACTATTGATTCATCTATACTAATATAATAAAGAGGTAATGTGTGTTTGTTTGTTTGTTTGTAGGAGGTAATCTCCGTAACTACCCATCTGATCTTCCTGAAATTTTCATAGAGTCTTACTGCGTATATGGGAAGTGCTACAGGCTATAATTTTTTTAAATATTTTGGGTGGGCGTAGCATCTCCCACACAATGTAAATTTTAAATATCATATACATATATTGAGTACTATGATAGGGAGAGCTTTGCAAATTTGTGTGAGGTCACCTATTGCTAATATTAGTAGCTACGCCGGAAATGGGCGGGATCGCATAAGTGGGCGTGGTACCTCCCATACAAATAATAATTCAATATTATATATCTCGAGTACTGTGATATAGTGAGCTTTTCAAATTTGTCTTATGTCACCTATTATTGTGTGAGTAGTCGGACAACAAATGGGCAGTATCGGACCAATAGGCGTGGCACCTGTCATACAAAGTAAATATAAAATGCCATATGTCTGGAGTACTGTCATAGTGAGAGTCTTGGGACTTTGTGGTGGCCCATAAGTTATTCATGTGATTAGTTATATAAAAAAGGGCTAATCGGAGCAGTGGGCGTGGCACCGCCCGTACAA
This sequence comes from Cordilura impudica, assembly GCA_963682025.1. NCBI lineage: Eukaryota > Metazoa > Arthropoda > Insecta > Diptera > Scathophagidae > Cordilura > Cordilura impudica. Next base: position 52,476 of record CAVMKG010000610.1, read on the forward strand.
AGTAAATATATGATATCAAATAACTGGTGTACTAAAGAAGGGAAGCTTTGACACTTTGCACGACCCCATCAGCTCTTAGTATGAGTAGTGGGACAAAAAATTGGCAGGTTCCCACCAATGGGCGTGGCACTCCCCATTCCAAGTAACTATTTAATGTCATATATCTGGAGTACTGTAAAAGAGAGAGCTTTGTGGCGTTGCGTGAGCCCATAGGTTCTTTCTATGATTAGTCGTAAAAAAAAATGGAAGTGATCGAAGCAGTGGGCGTAGCACCGCCCATGCAAAGTAGATATATAATATCATGTAACTGGTGTACTATAAAAGGGAAAGACTCGAAATTTTGCATGAGTCCATCAACTATTAATGTGAGGCGGGATCGGATTAGTAGGCGTGGCACCTCCTATTTAAAAAATATGAAGCACTACGAAAGCGACAGTCTTTTGACAAGTTCATTAGTTATCAATGTGATTTGTCATGGAAAATATATCACCAAAATCAAAAATCGCCAAGCCCAAAAATCGCGAAAAACTTAAATCGCCCAAAAAACAAAAATCTTCAAAATCAATAGTGGGCAAAATCAAAAATCGCTAAAAAGAAAAATTGCCAAATGATATTCTAAGTTGAAGGCCAATTGTTAAGTGTTGCCATGTCTAATATGGATAATCCATATTATTCTCATGGGCAGCTACATGTACCTTGCTCCAGTGTAAGAACGCCGAAAAATCTGATAATTGTTGTACCGAATGAAAAAACAAAAAACATTGTATATCAGCATCAGCAAGCATTGAAATAAAAAAATCTATATTAATAATCTATACTAACATAATAAAGAGGTAATATTTGTTTGTTTGTAGGAGGTAATCTCCGTAACTACTCATCTGATCTTCCTGAAATTTTCACATAGTCTTACAGCGGATATAGGAGTGCTACAGGCTTTAATTTTTTTAAATATTTTTAGTGGGCGTGGCACCTCTCATACAAAGTAAAATTTTAATATCATATATATTAAGTACTATGATAGAGAAAGTTTTGCAAATTTGTCTCAGTTCATCTATTATTAACGTGAGTAGTCAGACAAAAAAATGGGCGGGATTGGACAAATGCGCGTGGTACCCCCACACAAACTTAATATTAAATGTTATAAATTTGAATTACTGTATTAGTGAAAGCCTTGCGACTTTGCGTGAGCCCTGTCATAACGATTCAGAAGGGGGTTGGGGAGGGGGAGGGTGTAGCGAAGCACACCGGGTTGCATCTAGTATATTACAAATATAGAAATGGTAAACACTTACAAGTTACTTGGTGTATATTTAGATCAGAACTTCAAATGGCATTCACACATTCAAGATCTTCGAAAGAAACTTCGAAAATCAGCCTACTGCTTATACCACATAAGCAACTGCGCAACCTTTGAGGTTTTAAAACAAGCTTTATTTTCTTTAGTCGAGTCATACATCCGACACGGTATTACAGCGTGGGGAAGTACAGATCGCTTCAACAAACCCAAAATCAAATACCTAAAATATTATGGAAGAATCAGCAACGTAAAAATAACATTCACAACTACACACTTACCAATGATAGCACTAGCAACAACAGACCCAACAATCCCAACAACACTATAAATGTCAACCCAAACAACTTAAACGACAATATGCCAAACTATAACAATAAAAACACGTCATACGAAAATGTACTCTACAACACCATAAATGCACCTTACAGCTACAGTGCGACATATAACGGCAACAACATACCTATCAACAACACGACCATTATATACAACATAAATAACAATCACAACTTTACTCAAAATGCGACAGCAAACAACCTAAGCGACAACATGCCCAACAACAACAACACCTCACACGAAAACGTATTCTACAACAACATAAAAATAACATATAACTACAGTGCATCATATAACAACAACAATACACATAACAGCAATATGTACATCGTTTACAACATAAACAATAATCTTACCAACACTCAAAACGCCATATCAAATAACTTAAACGACAACATACCCAACAACAACAGCAACAACACACCAAACGAAAACTTACTCTACAACGCAAACATACCATATAGCTATAGTGCGTCACATAGAAACAGCACACTTACTAACAACATAAACAACAATCACAACATTATTGATAATGCCTTACCAAACTACGAAACCAACAATATCATACGCAACAATACCAACTACAGCATAGTTGACAATGCGTCACGCAACAGCACTACAAGTAACAACAACGCGTCTAACAACATCGATATTAGCCGCAACAACATCTCCAGTAGACTAAATATAATGAATATACATAGTATCTACCGCTCAACTTTAATCAAAGAGTTTTACAACGACTCCCGTTTTCTAAACCGAATTGATCATGCCCACAACACAAGGCAACGAGCCGAAGGCAGATTCAAAGTTGAACGTCATCGTAACAATTATGTAAGGAACACACTAGCCGTAACATTGCCTACAATCTTCAAATATTAAATATTATGAACTTTAATAAAAGAAAAAACCTAATGAAAAAATATTTTATAGAGACACAATGAATTAAAGATCTAAGAAAATCAGAAAAATTTTTAAATTTCCCAAATTTTGTAAAATTAATTTTAAATAACCTTAACTCCTGCAGATAAGCCTAAAGGCTTCGCGGGAATAGTATTAAGTTTTTCTTGAAATAAATAAAATAAAATAAAAGTAAAAAAAAAAATAAAATCAAAATAAAAAAACTGTTAGTGCATCCGAGGCTCTCCGGTGGTTGTTTGTTAATACGTTTGTAAATTTTTCGCTTTTCAATAATTGTTCTTATGTCCGGTCCACTGAAAACAGCTGTTCAGAGTAGAAAAACATCTGCGAAAAATTAGTAGCAATAGAGCGAAGTGAACAATACCGCTTTTAATTTTATCACTGCTGAGTTTTGGAAATGTTTCTCAAAGAGTCAAAAACTTACTCATTCCCTTTGACGCCCATTTCAATGAATTTCTTAGCGGTGGCATCAGTAATGCATTATCGATATTCTTAATTGAAGGTTTATTAACCAATTTTAATAGTTTTTTGTTTTCGGGAGTTTTTTTCCCCAGTCGTTAGACTGATAGTGATCGACTTTGCTTCGCGAATCCCAATCACAACGGAAACAAAAAACTTTCGAAAAACTGCCTTTTAAAATAGCATCTGGCGATATGTTCACAATTTTCAGGTTACAGCAAATCTTCCATTTATGTTCATAATATTTGATTTTCTTCCAAATATTGTCTAATGTTTCATAAGATTCCTTCCTTCTCAATATCGTTGCCAATAAGCGAAATTTTTTGCATCATTCACATTGAAGAACTTTTCTAACTCTTTTTGGCGTTTTCGATATGCTGTTACTTTGGTACCTTTCGCAAGTTTTGTATTGTGATTGTTTTCTTTTCAAATGAAATTTATTGAAGAAACTGAAAAGCATATTATAGATCAAACAGAAAGCAATAAATACTTAGTTTTGTTGAAAATATTTTCAAAAAGCATGAAAAAAAATAATTTTTCCAACATTTGGCTTCATGAGCACTACAAAAATTTTCTAAATCAATTTTTTAAAAAAATTTTAATTGTTGCACAGGTCTCTAGCAATAATTTGGCTTTTACAGATTGAAAAAATATCAATTAGTCGACGAGCTATAGCCAAAAAATCATATAAACAATATGCTGAAAATCGGCATTTGACTGCAAAGTTCGAAGGTCGATTAAAAAAAAATTCGAACTAACATAAACAAACGCCGTGATACGGCTCTTCTAATTTAGCCTCTATTTTCACCCCTCACTCTCAGAATCGACCTAACTTTTGCTAACCTGAATTTGTTCCACAGTGTAATATGATTAATATACACGCATTGAGTATGATTAACATTTAGTAATCATAAAAATGTAACTCATACGACCAAGTATTTATCTTATAAATAATAATAGCATCGCATAAATTTTACCTTTAAAGGTATCTCTTCTTAAAAAAGAACCAACTCTTAAAAAGAGCCTTCTCTTTGAAAGTGACCGATTCCGTTTATGCAGAAATTGCTTATTGTTAAGCAACTTGAAAGAGTTTCTCATTTATTAATGAGAGTTTATAATGAGATCCGCTTTGTTTGCAATTATCACAAATATCTGACATAGACCCATCTCTTATTACAATGATCGACTCAGAATAATTTTTTTAAGTCAATTTAACAAAGCATATCTAACCGGACGTCATTCAGTCCTCCTGTCCATTTGTCCATGTAAATCTTGTAATGAAACTACAGGGCGCAAATATAAATATATATGTATATCAGCTTTTAGCATTGAAATTGGGGAAAATTGGTACATAGTCAGGCCTAGTGCGCATAAAGATTACGTTAATGAGATCGACTTTAATTGTGCTTAGATCTAGATTAACGTATATAGAATAACAGACATTGGAACAAATAATCGGTTAAAATACAACAAATAAAATTTATATTAAGATATATTTTTCGGCTATAGTAACAGAGAGCCGAACGTTTAACCTGTATTGGTATTTGGAACCGGAAGGAATCTGAATGAAACAAATTCCATTATAAAAAAACAATAAAAGAATAAAAAAAGGTTAGTCAGGCTGAAGTTTTATATATTATGTCACTTTTTACTCCCTTTATTTTAACTGGTAGTGTCTGCTTGACTGCCGTGAAATTTTGGATCGATTTTTAACCCTTTCCCGTGATTCAGCCGAATTGAAACTTTGCAGTCAAACTCGTATTGACAACAAAAATGATCTAACAAAAAATGGGCGGGATAAGAATTGTGAACGTGGCACCCCCATACAAAGTAAGAATTTCATGTCATATATCCGGAGTACTGTAATAGAGAAAGCCTTGGGACTTCGTCTGATTTCATGAGTTATTAGTGTGAGTAGTGGCCCAAAAACTGGGCAGCATCAGACCAATGGGCGTGATACCAAAAATCTTTGGAATGATTTTTAACCCTTTTTCGTGATCCAATTTTGAATTTTTTCGAAATTTTAACGAATTTTAGATTTTCTTGATTTTTCTACACATGTTTTATTTTCAGTCAGTCAATTATTTAATTGCATGATGGTAAACTTAATTTATAAAGAAAGGCAGTATAATAAAAACTTACTTTTTATGGGTTATTTTTTTAAATTTCAAATTATTTTAAAAAAATGGATGAATTGTGCACATGAAATAGCCATTGGTATGGACTAGAAGATATAACTGTGTCCTCGTGGCATGAAGTTTTTGCCGGAAATTTATGTTCATTGTCAAAAAAAAAAAATCATGTGAGTCCGATCACAGGGGAGATGTGTAAACATCTGGTAATAAATAAAATGTAGAAAACAGCGACAAAAAGATTATTTCATGTAATAATTTTTTCACCAAACAATCACAAGTCATACCGATTTGTCTTAATGGTCACATCTTACGCGTAAGATGTGACTCTCACATGTACGCTCTTTTTGTGATTGTATTGTGAAATAGAAATTTACGCCCCTGCGCATATAGATGTTTACACATAAAAAAAAAAGAAAGGAAGAGCTGCTCAGAAATCATCATCAAATTAAGCCATTCCTGTCTGTCAGGCATTTATTTCGGGTAACTGAAATTTAAAGCATTTAATACTTATTATAAAATTCACTTCCATGCCTCTGAGAAAGCACGTAACCAGGTCACGTTATAAGCAGTACTCCCAGTCGTGTATATGATTAACCGCAAGTTCTATGAATTCGATCACTACCGTTAAGAACGAAAGACGCGTTACGGAAATCAGAATCGTTGGTTGGTGTTACACTAAAATAATTTACTAAATTATAGCTAACCTCTTTCATAAGAGTTGGAATGATTTTTTTGAACAATAAAGACAATAAAAAAAATTGTCGTATGAAATGAGTGAACATCATGCTTAAAATCAAGAAAAAATTTACAAAAACATTAATATTGAAAACAATAGAAAAAGAAAAATAACAATATGGATTTGCCTATGCCTAAATATTATAAAAACAATTATTATCTATGTAGTGATTGATACTGATAATGATAAATTATGTGACCAATGACTAATAAAAAACTTTGAGAAACATGTGAAAGAGAACGCAGAAGAATCTAAAAAAGTAAATTCAGCTAATTTTACAAAGAATAAAGTTCAGAGAGAAAATAAAAACATTGCAACAACAAAGAAACTAATCATGCAATGGTCAATAATTGAAAAAATAACAACAAAATATTATGAACATAGAAACAATTAATTGAATTAATCAAAAATGAATTAAATATAAAAGAGTTTAAAATAAAATAATTTAGAAACAAAAAGTCATTATTTATTAATAACTTAGAGAAAATCAAAACCAAATTTCATAAGTTTACTTAAAAAGGAATAAAAACTAAAGCATCTATAATATTAATAGGCTAGGTGATTTCTTGTGACCGATGTTTTGTTCTACTATTTTATCCCGATTTCGACCAAACGGATATTATTTGAAAGGTATTACTTTTTAGCCATTTTGCAGATTTACAGATTTTTAAATTTTTTCCCTTATTTTGAGTAAATTGCATTTAAAGTTGCTACCAACACATACATAAAATTATTCAATGCTATGTATGTGTTTACTAAATTTGTTAATTTAATGGCTACAATTGATTAGCATACCTTCAGGATCTTTATTTAATGAAAAATGAAATTTCCTATAATTTGCACTCGAATTTCGAGGGCTGGAATCTGCTAGTATTTATTAAAAGGTCTGGCTGAAGTAGTTCAATTTATTAAAGTTATCCAGCTTTCAATTAAAAAATCTATCGAAGAGGTTACAGTTTTCCAATATTTTTATTGGAAGTCAAGCTAAACTGTAATATAAACAATCTTAAAAATATCGCATAATTTTTTATCGCTGTGTGACATGGGAACAAATAAGAGCCTAGAAATTCCCCAATGTCGCAAATGCCAAGGGTTCTTTCATAGGGCAGGAAACTGCTTTCTCCAGCCAAATGTGTGAAAAGTAACATCGATCATGAAAATGGTCAATGTCCTACAAGCAGTGTACCAGCTGAGAAAAAAGAAAAGATATAAAATGTGTCGTCGCAACAAATATGGATATCCTGCTTCATAGAAAGATGCGAAAAGTACAAAGAACTTCAAGTAAAAATTAGATCTAAGAAGAAATAGAACAAGTAAACCAGTTGCTAATATCTTAAGAGGAAATAATAATCCAAGTACAAATAATTGAAATGATAATTCTAATAATTCGTTCTTATTGGAATTGAAAAATATGATGATAAATTTAAATTTTCAAATGGCGAATTTACAAAAACAATTATATTTACAAACATCACGGATAGGTAATATTTCTTACATGATAAATGTATAAATATGGCAAATACTCAAAATAGCATCAGTATCAAAAAACCGAAAAATAATTCACATCAAGTAGAACGTATGACCTACAGCAATTTCTAAATAAAAACATTCCAGATATGATGAATGATACGAGACTCAGTGCTAGACAGAAACTATAGTTTACAAATTACAATATGATAAGAAAAGATAGAAAGGTGCAAAACAAAATTAAAAATAATTTAAAATTCTAAAATTTTTCAAACATCGTAAAAAAGTTATTTAAATTTTTAGAAACTTGTATTATCAGATTACCAATGATGGACAATAAACGATTCTTTCAATGACTAGATTGCCAAAACGGTAATAAATACTATATATTAGAAGGTGATTAAAATTGTAATCCTACTAATAACCCAAAAGAACATAAACTTAAGGAATGGTTAACAGGAAATGGAATTGCTTCCAGCTGTAGACTGTATGCCTCAAGTTCCACGTCATTTCCTCGAACTGGGTCATATTTAGATGTATGTATTGCTGATTCTATATTGCATATACTTCCAAAAAATAATACCTTACTTTGCATAGTAACGCTAGATTATGGCAGTGATTATAATGTTATACAAACATATGCTTATTGAAATAATGAACAAAATCCATTTATCTTTACAATAAAAAATAGAACTTTTAAAAAATATATTGGAAAAAAATTTCAGAATAATATGATTCGCAAAATCGAAGTTTCACAAACACCGAAATTAATTCTCATTTATGCGAACTAAATAATATAGTAAGTAGTCTCTTCCATAGAAGATGTAGTTCTCAAATAAAAAAAAAATAGAATCATTTTCTTAAACAAATCATCCAACGATTAAGAAGTTACATTCAGAAAAATGTAAAATTCTTACTATTATACATAAGTAAACTCTACATGAATCTCTAGTTAATTTATTAAAGGTTAAGTTAAAACCGATCAACAAATTAGTAAATTAAAACTATACAATAGTTCTATGAAAGATTAACAGAACTAGATCCCAAAGATTCAAGACAAATGTTTGAAGGAATAAATACAAATTTCAGAAAAACTTAAGCCGTTTAATTTAGATAATTTAAAAATACCACAAAATTCCAAATAGATATTAAATAAAGTGGGAATTGACATTGGAAATTTAGAAAAGGGTAGTTGTGATAACTTTATAGTAAGAGAACGAGAAGACATGCTCTTGGTGCTTATCTTGTGTCAATTCACTCTTATAAATAGATTAATCTGTGGTCGAATCGTCGCATTCGTTATCGAAATTTTTCGATCGAAATTATTTCTTTATATTCCAAAATAAAATGATAAGAGCAATTTTACGCTGTCCCACCTAACGAGTTATGGTCCATAGTTAATAGTAAAAGTGAAACGAGGTTTGCTGATTCTCCGTCTTCTTTAAATAGCAAAACAAAATATGGAATTTCGATTGATTTTACTCGACATCGAAAGCCCCTGAACATTTTTTAACAAGGGATAAAATCAACATATGGCCAAGTCTGCGGAAAAGGGGAATTCAATAGAAATTTTTTTATTATTATCTGGCGCTATTGTGATTGTCATATATTTGTCTACAGTCCAAAGCCTCACAAAACGCAGATAGTACATTTGTGAAGTATTACAATATCGAAATATTTGAGCATTAAGTTGTAGTTTACCGTTCATATTAGAAATGAGTGATAATATCGCACCAGCTATAAAGGTAATAATAATTGATTAAATCAAAATTTTATTATAAAGTTTTCAATCGTTTTATGAACTAATAATGTGCTTAACAGATTTAATTTAAAATTGACGTGAAAGTGTTATTTGGAACCATTTTCGATGGCTTTGATTTGAATCCCAAATTTTCTTGTGACGTTCCAGTTTCTTTTTATGAAAAAGTTTTTTTAAGCAAAGTCTAACGCATATAGACGTTGCAAAAATTAAATTTCTTTGACGTGTATAGATAAGAATTAGAATGAATATAAAAATCGGGAAAAATATTGACGATATTAATGTAATTAGCCATGAAAATATGGTGACGTTCCAGTCTTTTTCATTAGAAAAACACATGTGTTACTTAATTATTAAATCCATCAACATTCTTACAGCCAAACTTGAGCAAAACTCAGAAAAATCATAATTACCTATAAAAATTAAAAGCCACAGGCAAATGCGAAGAATACAAAAAGCGTAAAGCTGATAAACAGCGAGAGCGACGTCTGAGGGAGAAAATACGGGACGAGAAATTGCCGATTAAGCAACGTAAACAAATATTGGTTGATCGGCGTTGTGCTGGTCGTGAAAGAACACAGAAATATAGAGCCAATAAAAAAAATAAAATTGTCAATCTAAATGAGGCAAAATAAGCCTTCAAAACGAATACTGCTCTTAAAAAGGCAGTAACAAAAGAAAACACAGCACTCCCGCGGTCACCATCGAAAAAAGCAGTTTTGATAAAACTATTTAATGATGTGGAGGAAGCCAATTGCTGAAAAATTTAAAGCCTTAAGTTCCAGTCGTATTATATAAAAATCCTGAATTGATTAGCGACATTCGACAATTTTTTTGAACGGGACGATGTGTCCGTAACATCGCCAAAAGTCAAGGATGTTAAGAAATATTTGTCTAGATCAGGTGAGCAAATTCTTTTGCCCACTAGACACATGACATTGACTTTAAAGGAAGCTTATGGATTATTCGGATAGGATAGGATACAGGATAGAAGCAACATTGGTAAAGGTTAGTACAACTGTAACTGCAAGCACATATCAAGTGTGTTAAATATTTTTTATTTTTTCTTTGCACAGACTCATGTGGCTTGACATTTTTTAAAGAAAACCGGCCACCAAATATTAAAATTTTTGGCGATCTACCAAAGCATTTATGTTTGTGCATCTACCACACCAATTTTAAAGAAGCTGTGTCAGCTTTGCATAAATATGTTCCAACTGTGCCTGATTACGATCAAGGTTTCGTAAACAAATTTTTTTGTATAGAACCCGAGGTTAATTGTGGTTTGGCAAATGCACTAATTGTTCTGGAATTACTGTTCCTGCGCTAAAAAAATGTGCTTGGAGATGATCCTTTTCATTTAAATCGCGATGCAAAATGGATATGGAAAAAAAATTCCAACACGAACCGAATTGAAAAGCACGTAGAAAATGGTAAGTTGGTAAATCTGATTGCACACTTAACAGCAATTGAGCCACACTTCTTGCATCACAGCTATATCAAACGTTCACAGTCAAATACGTTCATAACTTTTGATCGGCCAAGAGCAGGAAGTACCGCCTTCCAATCTGAAGCAGTGCTGCAATCAGCGGCAGCTTACCACATTTACGAGCGCTCTCTACCATACTGAACATTTTGGATCAAAAGTAATGATTTCGGATAATTTAAGCCATACAAAAATAACAATTGTGCCGTATTTAGTTAAGCTATTAATAGACTTGCCAAAATCTGTGACTATTTTAAAGATTTGGAGTGATGGTCCATCTTCACAATTTAGGAACAAGTTTATCGCCGCCGTTATTCCAGTTCTTCAAGAAAGATTCCATATTAAAATAATCTGGAACTACTTCGCTACTTCGCATGGTAAAGGGTGCATTGATGGGATTGGTGCGACAGTTAAAACTATCGTAAACATCGTAAATAACATCGTAAATAATTCATCTCAGTTTATTCAAGCATTTAATCGCACATTATCGCAAATTATAGTCGAGGAAGTGACTGATAACGACTTCGAGACAATAAACAATGATTTAACAAGTAAGAAAATTATAGTCGGTCTAGACCGACTATACGATACCCTATACCGTGCGATTAGAGACCCTATCTCTTAGGCCCAACTAACTGGACATTGAAAATAAGCAAAAACCAAATTTGAGTGGGATTTTTATTAATTTTTTTGGCTGCAGATATGAAAAAGTTCATATCGGATGCTATATCTATAAAGGGACTAGGTCCAAAAATGGACCGATCCTGATCATGTTTGGTAAAGTCTCTTGTATTTTGCAAAAATATGTACAAACAAAATTTGAGACGAATCAGTGCAATATTTTTGTTTTTTAATAGATTTAAGTGAAGATCGGGAAGCAGCTCTATATGGGGTCAAAGGGATCATTTTTGGACTACTCATTAGTGGATGTAATGAACGCATACAAACCCAATTTGAGTAAGATCTATATGACAATTTGGATCTTATGGCAATTTATGCCGATTTCATATGGGTAATTTGTATGGGGGCTAGGTCGGAACATGGACCGATTCTCACCAATTTCAATAGCGTTCATCCCATGGCCGACAAAAGCTTATATACCAAATTCCATCAAAATATATTCATATTTGCGACCTGCAGTTTGATTACAAGCTTTACATGGACACACAGACGGACGGACGGACGGACTGACATTGTTAAATCAACTCAGAAAGTGATTCTGATTCGATCGGTATAATTAAATATGGGTCTAGATCAAATATTTTTGGTTGTTACAAACAGCAGCACAAAGTCATTATACCCAAACCACATAGTGGTATAGGGTATAAAAACCGCTGATATTTATACTCGTGCTAAAACTGTGCGTGAGATCTCGAATACACACCAAATTCAAATCATTGATGAAAACATTATTATGTATGACATTTCTCTTGAAGGATACAATTAATTATTGACTTACTCTTTTGTTTTCTTTTTATTTCTCTTTCTATTTCTATTTTCATTTCATTTTTTATGTACAATTTTATGAGAAAATAAGTTCACTTAAGACTGTTTTTGAAAGAATTTACGTACCTACTGAATAGTATAATCAAATATGAAGTGATGTTTTACATGAAAGGTTTTTTGAACAATAAAAAATAAACCATTTATTTTCTTTTTAAGTAATTTTGAGTGTTTTATTTATTCACATTGGTCGCTTTTGTATGGCTGCTAAGCCAGAGAACTGTTGTTCCAGTCTTTTTTTTGTGACGTTCCAGTACCGAATTTTTGCGTCCAAAACAACCAGAAATGTAATTTTTTATATATTTTATGTGCTTAGAGTCTTCTTTGATTTTTCACCTATGATATGTTAGAGGGAAACATGTACACGATTTTGAAAAGGTTACGAATTTTTGCAGAATGTTGTATAACCTCTTAGGCCACATCTCTTTTAGTGTGACGTTCCAGTTAACTTCAAATGGATGTAGCTTTTAAGCCGGAAGAAATAGAAGCACATTTAGTTTGCGTCAAAGTTAGAGCCTGAGAATATATTTTGCGTAAGCAAAAGATATCGCTAGTTTTATACTTTGTTCATCAAATATACGTCCAAAATTGCGCAAATTGGTGACGTTCTAGCCTACGGTCTTGACCATATATAAAATACCATGTATGTATGTATATTTGTCTTTTATAGACTCTGAAACTATCCAACTGATGTGACCCAAACCAATTTCAACAGAAAAGTAATAGTCCAGATTAGGTTTACTATATAAGTTAACACCTGTGAGACCACACCAACAACAACAACAACACTACAGCCGCAACGTAATGTAACTATAACAACAACAAACATCAACAATAAACCAGACATAAATACCAACAGTACACGCGCATATCAACAGTACACGCGCATACCAACAACATAGGCTAAACGTGCCAACGTCAAAACTCATTGCTAAGCGGATTCACAGGCAGTAACCCGAATCCGCACACGCAGCCAACAAAACCGTCGTACCATCGTTCAACGTGGGAATCGCCGAATCAACAGTTATGTTCTGTTTAATTTTTATTTAAAGATGTTTTTATTTGTAAAGCTTTGCAGTCAGTTTTGAGAAACAAATGAATAAAGTTGTATTGTTAACATTTCAGTTAACAATAAAAAAAATATTTTTTTAAAGAATTTAATCTAATAACTTTTAATTGGCGCCCGAGCAGGGACCCTCGGAAAAAAGGGTCCTGTGTCGTAAATAACTTATAGACCGCGGAAACGATGCGCTTTAGTAGTCTCTCCTAAGAGACAAAAGAGAGGTCCTCATAAGGATCAGCGGCCACGGTACGAAATAATAAAAATAATTGAAGTGATAAAATTAAAATAAAAACTTTTTAAAATTTAGTGAAATAAATGAAGTAACAATAAAATAAAATAAAATAATAACTTTCTACAAATAAGAAGAAATATTTAAACTAAGTGCAAAAGTTTCTTTTAAAACAAAACAGTGGCAGATATTAAAAGTAAAACAAATGTAGTGAGACCAATTTTGTTATAAAGTGAAAAGAATAAATAATAATTAAAGCTAAAAATAAAGCTCAAATAAAGCGAACAAATAAAACTAAAATAAGTGTTTAAAACTTTTTTTTTTGGAAATAAACTAATACCAATCAAAATAAATTTCTAATAATAACATTTCTAAATTAAAAACAACTATTTAAAATAAAGATTAATAAAAAATATAAAGGAATATAACATTTAAAGAATGAACTTCACCGGTTAATGTGAAAGAAACGGAAAATTAATAAAAAGCGAAAAAAAATAATAAGTGACAATATTATTGGAGTAAAAAGATAGATTTTTTTGTATAAAAATAAACCCTAAATAAGTTGAATGAGAATACAAAGGGATAATAATAGTGACTAATTAAAACAAAAAAAAATATAATAAATAATTCAAAGAATTCAAATTGAAAACGAGAAGGAGAAGGAGATACACCCATCAGGTCCAGCAATGATCCAGATATTACTAATGTAAGATCGTTTTTTTTCCTATAATTAAAAAACTTAATTTCACTTTTGAAATTGTAGAAAAAAAAATCATTTCCAAAATTTAAACTTAACTAAAATTTTTTTTTTTTTTTGATTTTAAAAATTTGAACTTTAATTAAAAATTTAATCTAAAATTTAACTAAAACTTTAAATACCATTTAAAATTTTCAATATCCTTTTTTAACAAAATCAAAAATTTTACTAAGAATTTAATTTAACAAATTTTATTTCAAAATTTTAAAACTTAATAAAAAATTTAATCTAAAATTTAATTAAAAATTTAATTTAACAAAATTTTATTTCCAAAATTATACTTTAAATATCATTTAAGATTCTCAATATCCTTTTTTTTTAACAAAATCAAAAATTTTACTAGGAATTTAATTCAACAAATTTTATTTCAAAATTTTAAACCTTACTTAAAAATTTTTAATCTAAAACTTAACTAAAAATTTAATTTAAAAAGTTTTTAAATTTAAACTTTAATTTAATTTAACAAAATCTAAAATCTAACTAAAAATTTAATTTAATTTTTGTGGAATTAAAAAAATAAAAATAATTTAAAATTTTATTTAAAAAATTTAACAAAAAAATTTTTTCCAAAATAATTATTCCCAAAATCTAATTTAACTTCAAGATCTAACTTAACAATATAATTGAAAACTAAAGTACATCCCTTTTTAACTTAAACCATTTCCAATATGCCCAACGAATCCATAGAAGACCTAACTGAAAGACTTAGTAGATCACTTACAATGTCCCAAAGTACACCATCCGGGTCGAATGCGACAGCGAACATAGGACTTACCGAATTACAGAAACGGGAGTTAAGAGACATTCTTAGGGAAACATTACGAACACCCCAAGACTGTAGCTTAGATGATGATTCGGACCAACCAATAGGACAGTTAACGACTAGGCTAGAAGAGTTGGACAGGGTACCCGATATAGTTAAGTCTCTAAGAGAATTTTCCGGTAGTATTGGTGAATTTAATTCTTGGAGAAAGTCAGTAGACAGAGTGCTAGAATTATACGAATCACAAAAGGGAACAGGGAGATACTATGCGATACTTCATACAATACGCACTAAAGTTATAGGCGAAGCAGACACAGCTCTAGAATCTTATAGGACACCACTAGACTGGCCAAGAATAAAAAAATGCCTTATGATGCATTATTCGGACAAAAGGGACATTGGTACATTAGAGTACCAAATGACTGCGCTTTGCCAAGGCAATAGGACAATTACAAAATTTTATCAGAGGGTTTACCAGCATCTCTCCTTAATATTAGATAAAGTATCTTGCTTGGATTTAGATGAAGGAAGTCTTAGAGTAATGACCCATACATATAGAGATAAGGCTCTCGATACTTTTGTCAGAGGACTTAATGGAGACCTACCGAGACTTCTTAGCGTTCGGGAACCGACTTCATTACCCCAAGCATTGCACATTTGCTTAAAACTTGACAATATGACATTCAGAATGAATTACGCTCACAGTCATTTCAATAGAAATAGTGTTCAGAAGGACCGCATTGGAACAAATTTATTCATGGGAAATAGGCCCAGATTTTATCCAGAATTAGCACACATTGGTGGCAGACCACTTCCTAGGCCACCACTACCACCTAGAAATACGATTACGACAAACTTTAATCGTAATGCTAATTGGCGACCAATAGGTAATCAAACCTGGACACCAAGGCCCCAATATAATCAAGGAAATCAACAAAGATTTCCAAACCAATATCCTCAAACGCAACAACCATCATCGGGACATGAACCAATGGATGTGGACCGATCAATACAGACACGCCAAGTAAATTATATGAATAGACCACAAAACACAGCCTTCAAGAGACCAACAACAGCGTCTATTCAAGCCCCACAGAATAAAATACAAAGAAACTTCCATGTAACATCAGACACTGAAAGTGGAAATCAACAGCCGACCATAGAAAACATTAATTGCTATGACGAGGAAGGTGCTATTGGAGGAGTACCGGATATAGAAGAATATTATAGGGAAGTCGAAGACAACGGACAATCATATGCAGATACCGCCTATGAAATGCCCGAATACGACCCTTCGGAAAATTTGCAGAATGACAGTCTAGTAGATCTAAATTTTTTTGGTTAAACAGTTCCTCGTTACCATACTTTCAGGCTAGGACGAGGAACGGACAGACACTCAAAATTTTAATTGACACAGGGAGCAATAAAAATTACATTAGATCACAATTAGCAGTTAATCCAAAATTAAACCAGGAGAAATTTAGTGCAAACTCAGTTGCAGGAAACGTTCAAATAACTCATCACGTAATGGGTTACATGTTTGGGATAAATGATATTGCAATAAAATTTTACCTTTTACCAGGACTAAAGACTTTCGACGCAATTTTAGGCCACGATTGCTTAAAACAATTATCAGCAGTAATTTATACTTCCGAAAACTACATGACTGTGCAGGGGACCAGGCGAATTAAGTTATTCCAACATATCGCACAGGACGTTAACAATATTGAATTAAGAACTGACCATCTATCTGAATATCAGAGAGACTCTCTAACTGATATAGTGGACCGTCATAGAAATTTATTTGCGGACCCAGATGAAAGTCTCACGTACACAACGAGGGTTGTAGGAGAAATAAGAACGACGACTAATACACCGACATATTCAAAAAATTATCCATATTTGATGGCGTTAAGGGGGGTCGTAGAAGAAGAAATTAATAGATTACTAAAAGATAAAATAATCCGACCATCGCGCTCCCCATACAATTCTCCCATTTGGGTAGTCCCCAAAAAACAAGATGCGTCTGGAAGAGAAAAATATAGAGTTGTAGTAGACTTCAGAAAACTTAATTCAATAACTATACCTGATAAATACCCCATACCTGACATAAACGACGTACTTTCTCATCTCGGAGGAAACAAATATTTCACGGTGATCGATCTGAAGAGCGGATTTCACCAAATACCTATTAGGGAAGAAGATGTAGAGAAAACAGCATTTTCTGTCAACAATGGGAAATATGAATTTCTACGTTTACCGTTTGGATTGAGAAATGCTCCATCCATATTCCAGCGTGCCCTTGACGACATTCTAAGGGAACATATTGGACGGATATGCTACGTGTACATAGATGACATTATTATTTTCAGCAAAGATGAAAGATCGCACTTGAACCACCTAAATGAAATCTTCGGAACACTTAACGCCGCTAATATGAAAGTACAGTTGGATAAGTGTGAGTTCTTTAAAGAAGAAGTCGAATTTCTTGGTTTTATGGTTTCATGCAGTGGAATAAAAGCTAATCCCAAAAAATTGGAAGCGATCGTTAAATTTCCATATCCTAGCAATATTAAAGAGCTTCGATCATTTCTAGGCCTTTCTGGATACTACAGAAGATTTATTAAAGGATACGCCGACATTGCCAAACCATTGACCAAACTTCTCAGAGGAGACGGAGGCATGATATCCAAATCAGAGTCAAACAAAAGAGAGATCAAACTCGATATTAAATCAAGATCAGCTATCGATGCATTAAAAAATGCCCTAGTGTCCCAAGAGGTCATACTTTCATACCCAAACTTTGAAAAAGAATTCCAGCTGACCACGGATGCATCTAATGTAGCAATAGGAGCAGTGTTGAGCCAAGACGACAGACCGATATCTTTTATTTCAAGAACACTAACACAAACCGAGGAAAGCTACGCGACAAATGAGAAATGTTAGCCATAATTTGGGCTCTAACAAATTTGAGAAATTACTTATATGGATCGGGAAAAGTTATAATTTATACTGACCATCAGCCATTAACTTATGCATTAAGCAATAAAAACAGCAATTCCAAGATGAAAAGGTGGAAAGCAATACTGGAAGAGTACAATTATGAAATCCAATATAAACCAGGTAGGAGTAATGTGGTGGCCGACGCACTCTCTAGACCTCCTAGAACGAACATTAATTCTCTGACCGGAACGGTACATAGTGGCGACAGTTCACCAGAAGAACTTATACCCAGTGTTGAAGTCCCTATTAATGCATTTAAGAATCAATTATTCCTCCAAATTGACAACACTTCAGCATATGAATTTCAGATAATTTTTCCAGGATATCACAGACATATGATATCAGAACAGGACTATGATACCGAAAAATTACTATCAGTACTAAAGAGATATCTAAATCCGTCTGTAATAAACTGCATAAAAACCCCAGAATTCATTATGGGAAGAATACAGGAAATTTACCCACACCATCTAAAAAATTATAAGGTACGATTTACTCAAAATTTTGTTGAGGACATTTTGTCAGAATCCGATCAGGAAACATTGATTATAGAGACTCATAATCGCGCGCACAGAAACGCTGTGGAAAATAAGTCCCAGATATTAGAAAGAGCTTATTTCCCTAGCATGTTCTCCAAAATTAAAAGAATATTGAAGCTTTGCTCCACGTGCAAGAAGAATAAGTACGAGCGACATCCCAACCAACCAAAATTAAATATTACACCAATACCAAATTATCCTGGTCAAGTCATTCACATTGACATTTTCTCAACTGACAAGAAGATAGTTCTGACGGCACTCGATAAATTTTCAAAGTACGCGCAGGCGAAAATTTTAGAAGGAAAATCGATAGAAGACATTAGAAAACCATTAAGGGAAATTCTTTTTTTCTACGGAGTTCCTAAAACCGTTGTCATGGATAATGAAAAATCATTAAACTCGGCTTCGATACTTTTCATGATGAAAGATGAACTAGGAATAGAAGTTTTTACTACACCTCCCTATAGGAGTGAAGCCAACGGGCAAATTGAAAGATTTCACTCAACATTGGCAGAAATCTTGAGATGCATTAAGGACGAAGGGGTTTGTAGAAATTTCGAAGAGCTTCTAGAGAAATCTGTAAATGAATATAATCATTCTTTTCATTCAACAATAGGAAAGAAACCTGTAGACATGTTCTTTGGGAGAACTGTAGATTTTTCTCCGGGTACGGACAAGGGAGACTAACATTGAGAAACTGAAAAGGAAACAAGAAAAGGACTTAGAATATCACAATAGGAACAAAAAGGAAATTAAACAGTACATACCTGGACAGGAGATTTTTGTGAGAATAAATAAAAGACTTGGGACTAAACTAACCGAAAAATTCAAACGGGAAATAGTAAAAGAGGACAGACACTCCACTATCGTGACTGAAAGCGGGAGAATCGTACACAAGAAACATATAAGAAACTAACTTTGCTACATTTTATTACAGATTACTTTTGACGATTTCGTTTTCTGAGAGTGAGTTCCAGATAATGGACTACTCTAACTCTAGACTCGTCGTGATCAATACAGGCTCAGCTAAAATCCAGACTGGCGCATTCAAGCTTGTCCACACTATCGACTTGGGGGAGTACGAAAAATTAATTGAAGAACTGGAAAACAAAATCAACTTAAACAACAGTACCAACAACTCACTGTTACCTTATCTATCCTATTACTTATCTCAGATGAAATCCTGTCTATCCAGACTGAAATCTAAGACGAGAACAAAGAGGTCTCTGGATTTTATCGGTAGCGCTTGGAAATGGGTAGCCGGTAGTCCGGATCACCATGATTTTGAAATAATAAAAGATAAAATTAACAATGTCCTAAAAAACAATAATAACCAAATTGTAATTAATCAATTAACGCTAGAAAAAATTAATAGACTCTCAATTATAACCAATAATGTTTCCAAATTGTTAGAAAATGAAATTAAAGAAGAAAAAGTGTTAGACTTTAAGTATAAATTAGAGATCATAAAAGAAGAGTTATCTAACATGGAATATGCCATTCAATGGGCTAAAGCAAATATTGTAAATCCATTTATTTTTTCTGATACTGAAGTTAATGTTTTAAAGGATATTTTTTATAGGGACAATATTCCATTCGGTAATATGGATGAGTTACTGAACTTTTCCAAAATTAAAGTCGCATCAAATAATAGAGAAATCATTTACATAGTAAATATTCCAACAACTGCTAGCGAGACTTGTGAAAATTTTTCAATTAGACCTGTAAAAAGAAACAATGTAATAATTAAGACAAATTTTAAAAAGCTATTGAAATGTTATAATAAGTTATTTGGCATTAAGAATGACTGCAAAGACTATAATAAATTAAGTATTTGTGAAACAGAAAACATTATAGACATCAGTGATTCAGAGTGCATCCCAAACCTCCTGAAGAGTAAACCTTCCCGATGCACAACAACTAACGATGAGCACGTGGCACTAGTAGAGAAGATAGATGAAAACATGGTACTGTTGAACGAATTTAAAGGACAAATCGAAATAGACAACGCAACAATCAACATAGATGGCACATTCATAATTCATCACCTCAATTCCACAGTACGAATTAGAAATCAAACATATCTGACAACCCAGATATCCCTTACAAAACCATTACCCGCATTATTGCAGCCAAGTAGAGAAAATTTCCAAGAACAAGTAATGACGCTCGAAAGGATGGTAGCTGTTAACGTCAACAATTCTCAAGTAATTGAAAAATTACAAGTCCAGAATAAAATCAACCTATCCATCAACGCTCTACTGTTAATAGCTCTAACATTATTGGTTATTATCGTCCGGATAATGAAGAAAACAACAGAAAACAAATCATCAAAAACCAAGCCATCAGAAAACGAACTATTAGAAAACAAATCACCAGAAACCAAATCATCAAAAGTAAATGAAGAATCATCAAACGCAAACAAAGGATTGGAAACTGTAAAAGACGATAAAGTAAGAGCGGACACGAAAGTTCCATTATCATTGCCATCAAGAGGTGTCAAGAACCAGAGAATTCACAGCCTTCCATTTTTCTAATTATTCATACGAGGACGTATGAACTTAAAGGGGGAGGAGTTAACACCTGTGAGACCACACCAACAACAACAACAACACTACAGCCGCAACGTAATGTAACTATAACAACAACAAACATCAACAATAAACCAGACATAAATACCAACAGTACACGCGCATATCAACAGTACACGCGCATACCAACAACATAGGCTAAACGTGCCAACGTCAAAACTCATTGCTAAGCGGATTCACAGGCAGTAACCCGAATCCGCACACGCAGCCAACAAAACCGTCGTACCATCGTTCAACGTGGGAATCGCCGAATCAACAGTTATGTTCTGTTTAATTTTTATTTAAAGATGTTTTTATTTGTAAAGCTTTGCAGTCAGTTTTGAGAAACAAATGAATAAAGTTGTATTGTTAAGATTTCAGTTAACAATAAAAAAAATATTTTTTTAAAGAATTTAATCTAATAACTTTTAATTTATATCTTTCTGATATTTCAAGTGGGCATGGCCCCTCCCACATAAATTAAATAACATCATATATCTTGGCAATTGTGATAGCAAGCTCTCATACAAAGTAAATATTAAATGTCATATATCTGAAGTTCTCTAATAGCGTGAGCCTTTAGCCTTTGCTTGAGCCCATAAGTTTTTCATGTGATTAGTCGAACAAATAATGGGAGTGATCGAAGCACTGGGCGTGGCATCACCCATACAAAGTAAATATATAATATCATATAACTGGTGTACTATAAAAGGGAAAGCCTTGACTCTTTCTACGAGTCCATCAGATATTAATGTGAGTAGTCAGATGAAAATAGGCGAGCTGAGATCAATGAGCGTCGTACCTCCTATACAAAGAAAATATTAAATGTTATGCATCTGGAGTAGTGTAATAATGAGAGCCTTGGGACCTTGCGTGAGCCCATAAGCTATTCATGTGATTAATCGAAGAAAAAATAAGCGTGATCGGAGCAGTGGGCATGGCACCGACCACACAAACAAAATATATAATATCACATAGCTCGGCTACTATAATAGAAAAGGCTTTAAAATTTGTACGATTCCATTCATATACCAATGTGAGTAGTCGGACAAAACATGGGCGGAATATGATTGGTCATTAGATTTTTGACAAGTATATTCACTAGAAATAAATTACACGGCAAAACAACGTCTGCCGGATCAGCTAGTTTATTATATTTTCTCTAACTTAAGAGGCAAATTATCTTCAGGTATGGATAATGTACCAAATATATAGGTAGTGTTGAAAAACCTACTCAAAATAATAATTTTTTAATATTACAATATTTTCAATAACATGAATAATAATTCATATTTTCCAACAAAATCGAAAATGGCAAAAAAGGCCAAAGATCTAACTATTCCAACAACTCTCCGGGCCATTAGTTTACTACCTAATATTAGCAAAGTGTTTAAAATTAGTGTAAATAATAATATAAATAATATTTGTTACAACATAAAATTAGTAAGTGAAAAATAATTTTGGATTAACCTGGAATTGGAATAAGAAATTATGTACAGGCGCTTGTTTAATCGATATGGAAATAGCTTTTGATAAAGTTTGGATCCCTGTATTGATATTTAAATTAAATAAATATAAATTTCCACTTTATCAATATGTCTAGATGCAACCCGGTGTGCTTCGCTACACCCTCCCCCTCCCCAACCACCTTCTGAATCGTTATGAAAGGGCTCACGCAAAGTCCCAAGGCTCTCACTAATACAGTAATTCAAATATATAATATTTAATATTAATTTTGTGTGGGGGTACCACGCGCATTTGTCCAATCCCGCCCATTTTTTTGTCTGACTACTCACGTTAATAATAGATGACCTGAGACAAATTTGCAAAGCTTTCTCTATCCTAGTACTTAATATATATGATATTAAAATTTTTCTTTGTATGAGAGGTGCCACGCCCACTAAAAATATTTAAAAAAAATTAAAGCCTGTAGCACTCCTATATCCACTGTAAGACTATGTGAAAATTTCAGGAAGATCAGATGAGTAGTTACGGAGATTACCTCCTACAAACAAACAAATATTACCTCTTTATTATGTTAGTATAGATTATTAATATAAATTTTTTTATTTCAATGCTTGCTGATGCTGATATACAATGTTTTTTGTTTTTTCATTCGGTACAACAATTATCAGATTTTTCGGCGTTCCTACACTGGAGCAAGGTACATGTAGCTGCCCATGAGAATAATATGGATTATCCATATTAGACATGGCAACACTTAACAATTGGCCTTCAACTTAGAATATCATTTGGCAATTTTTCTTTTTAGCGATTTTTGATTTTGCCCACAATTGATTTTAAGATTTTTGTTTTTTGGGCGACTTAAGTTTTTCGCGATTTTTGGGCTTGGCGATTTTTGATTTTGGCGATATATTTTCCACGACAAATCACATTGATAGCTAATGAAATTGTCAAAAGACTGTCGCTTTCGTAGTGCTTCATATTTTTTACATAGGAGGTGCCACGCCTACCAATCCGATCCCGCCCAATTTTTATTGGACTACTCACATTAATATTTGATGGACTCATGCAAAATGTCGAGTCTTTCCCTTTTATAGTACACCAGTTACATGATATTATATATCTACTTTGCATGGGCGGTGCTACGCCCACTGCTTCGATCACTTCCATTTTTTGTACGACTAATCTCACGCAACGCCACAAAGCTCTCTCTTTCACAGTCCTCCAGATATATGACATTAAATAGTTACTTGGCATGGGGAGTGCCACGCCCATTGGTGGGAACCTGCCAATTTTTTGTCCTACTACTCATACTAAGATCTGATGGGGTCGTGCAAAGTGTCAAAGCTTCCCTTCTTTAGTACACCAGTTATTTGATATCATATATTTCCTTTGTACGGGCGGTGCCACGCCCACTGCTCCGATTAGCCCTTTTTTATATAACTAATCATATGAATAACTTATGGGCTACCACAAAGTCCCAAGACTCTCACTATGACAGTACTCCAGATATATGGCATTTTATATTTACTTTGTATGGCAGGTGCCACTCATATTGGTCCGATACTGCCCATTTGTTGTCCGACTACTCACACAATAATAGGTGACATAAGACAAATTTGAAAAGCTCACTATATCACAGTAGTCGAGATATATAATATTGAATTATTATTTGTATGGGAGGTATCATGCCCACTTATGCGATCCCGCCCATTTCCGGCGTAGCTACTAATATTAACAATAGGTGACCTCACACAAATTTGCAAATCTCTCCCTATCATAGTACTCAATATATGTATATGATATTTAAAATTTACATTGTGTGGGAGGTGCTACGCCCACCAAAAATATTTTAAAAAAATTATAGCCTATAGCACTTCCCATATCCGCAGTAAGACTCTGTGAAAATTTCAGGAAGATCAGATGGGTAGTTACGAGGATTACCTCCTACAAACAAACAAACAAACAAACAAACAAACACACATTACCTCTTTATAATATTACTAGATGTAACCCGGTGTGCTTCGCTACACCCTCTACCTCCCCCCCTCCCCCTTCCGAATCGTTATGAAAGGGTACACTCAAAGTCCCAAGGCTCTAACTAATACAGTAATTCAGATATATCACATTTAATATTAAGTTTGTGTGGGGTACCACGCGCATTTGTCTAATCCCGCCCATTTTTTTGTCTGACTACTCACGTTAATAATTGATGACCTGAGACAAATTTGCAAAGCTTTCTCTATCATAGTACTTAATATATCTGTGATTTTCTGGAATAACCGCGTATGTCCATTTTTGTCAGTTTTGAGTTAACGATGCCAAATATATTAATTTTTAACGCTCTTTACATGTGTTAAATTTTTTTAAAAAATATTGACCATTTCTGAGTTTTTTCTTTAAAAAACGACGTAACTTAACTGTTTATTAAATTAATTTGCAGCACTATCGACGTATGTCAACCTACGTTTGATCGCTGACAAATTATTTTCTCAGAAAACGATACATAGCAACATACGTCGTTATTAATGAAAAAAATGAAAAATATTTTTGAATTATTTTTCAGCATATAACCACTTATAAAAATTTGTGTGTTTATTTCTGTCATTTTTTGTCACTGTTATTCTTAATACGTTGTTATATTCTCATCCTAAGTCCTGTTAACTTTTTGTTGACGAACAAAAATATCAATTTTTCAAGCAACAACAACTTATGTCTAAATGGGTGGTTGCATTGAAAGTTTTCTTTTTCAAAGAAAACGACATTTGTCGACATAAGTTGTTTTATCTGCACACACTTTAGGTGTTATTTACATATTGTTTTTTCGTCCTTCTCTAGGATCTATTCCTCTGAAGATTTTTGACTCAAAATTTTATATGAAGTATTTATTATCTAGAGGACTGTTAAATAAAAAGCTCTAAAAACTTTATATCGAGCCCATAATTTCAAATATAACGTTTTTTGGCTCCCCTAAACATTTTGATTTTATGACATACGCGGTTATTCTAGAAAACCACAGATATATGATATTAAAAATTTACTTTGTATCGGAGGTGCCATGCCGACTAAAAATATTTAAAAAAAATTAAAGCCTGTCGCACTCCCATATCCGCAGTAAGACTATGTGGAAATTTCAGGAAGATCAGATGAGTAGTTACGGAGATCACCAAACAAACAAACAAATATTAGCTCTTTATTATGTTAGTATAGATTATTTTATTCCAATGATTGCGGATGCTGATATACAATGTTTCTTTTCATTCGGTACAACAATTATCAGATTTTTCGGCGTTCCTACCCTGGAGCAAGGTACATGTAGCTGCCCACGAGAAGAGGATGGTTTATCCATATTAGATCTGGCAACACTTAACTATTGGCCTTGAATTTAGAATATCATTTGGTAATTTTTCTTTTTAGCGATTTTTGATTTTGCCCATTTTTGATTTTGAAGATTTTGTTTTTTTTTGGCGATTTTTATTTTTGGCGATTCTTTGGGTTTGGCGATTTTTGATTTTGGCGATAAATCCACGACGACTAATGAACTTGTCAAAAGACTGTCGCTTTCGTAGTGCTTCATATTTTTTACATAGTAGGTGCCACGCCCACTAATCCTATCCCGCCCAATTTTTATTGGACTACTCACATTAATATCTGATGGACTCATGCAAAATTTCGAGTCTTTCCCTTTTATAGTACACCAGTTATATGATATTAGATATCTTCTTTCCATGGGCGGTGCCACGCCCACTGCTCCGATCAAGCCCATTTTTTGCCTAACTAAACAAATGAATAACTTATTGGCTCACACACAGTCCCAAGACTCTCACTATTACAGTACTCCAGATAAATGGCATTTTATATTTACTTTGTTTGGCAGGTGCCACGCCTATTGGTCCGATACTGCCCATTTTGCATCAGACTACTCACATTAATAATAGGTGACATCAGATAAATTTTAAAAGCTCTCTCTATCACATTGCTCGAGATATATAATATTGAACTATTACTTGTATAGGAGGTACCACGCCCACTTATCCGTTCCCGCCCATTTCCGGTGCAGCTACTAATATTAACAATAGGTGACCTCACACATATTTGCAAAGCTCTCCCTATCATAGTACTCAATATATGTATATGATATTAAAAATTTACTTTGTGTGGGAGGTGCCACGCCCATTGAAAATATTTAAAAAATTATAGCCTATAGCACTTCCCATATCCGCAGTAAGGCTCTGTGAAAATTTCAGGAAGATCAGATGGGTAGTTACGGAGATTACCTCCTACAAACAAACAAACAAACAAACAAACAAACAAACAAACAAACAAACACACATTACCTCTTTATTATATTAGTATAGATAGTATAGATTAGTGATAAAAGATTTAAGTTGTTTCATCAAAAACATAAAAGCAAACAAACATACAAAATAATAAACGGGTTACAACCAGGAACTGTTAATGAACCCATTCTTTTCAATTTTTAAAGATGACTTACTTAATCAAATAGGAAACTGTATCTCATTTGCAGATGATAAAATATACCAGGCCGACTAAACAAAAGAAAAACTTATGGCGTTTTCTTTTCTGACAGAAAATGTCGCATTTTTTCGAAAAGTGTATTGTTTTATATATTCTAAATTAAGAGTAACCTGAGTTTATACATCAATCGAAAGGTCTCAAAGTGCTGTATCCATAAAATGCAAAAAATTGTGACTACTATCCTCTTTGAAGTCGTGGGGTGAAAATACTCAAAAAAGGGGAACAATGTGGAAATATTCTCACACCATGACCTGTAAGAAGTCAATGGCTACAATTTTTTGCGATTTACGAGCGCTCGACTTTGAGACCTTTCGATTGTTGTATAAAATAAAGTTGCTTTTAATTTAGAATATATAAAAAAAAATACATTTTTCGAAAAAAGGGCAAATAAAATGCGACATTTTTTGTCAGAAAAGAAAACGGCATTAGTCAAAATCTTCAAGAATCAAATTGTATTTTGACCTCCAATTAACAAATGCAATAAGAACAGAAGGAAAAATTTAAAATTTTCATAATACTATTATACCAAATAAACAACATATCAAATATCTAGATGTTTATCTAGATAAGTTTTTATATTTCAACAATCATGAAATTTTAATAAAAGCAAGAAAAAGCATTTTTTAGGTACAAAATATTATTTACCCAGATTTGAGTGCTAAATTTTATGTGTATTCTAATGACAAGTCTACGTCAGATAATAACATTCTAATTCAAATATAATTAGTAACTCCCGTTGTAAGGTACCCAAAATTAATTTTTGAATAGTGTAGGTTTAGGTAATCATATGTTCGGACAAGTACGAAAATAAATTACTATCTTGCATAATTTATCAAAATATTTAGTATGTGGGGCAGAAACAGAAAATCACCGATATCACCACCTTTTCTGTGCATTCTCAACGGTCAGTTTGTTTAAACTCATACACACAAACGGTCCATACTCTTGCGATATTATTTGTTAACAATTAATGTAATTTAAATTTAAGCCTAAATAACTTTGTTGTCAGATGCTGTATTCTCATGGAACTAATGTCCAAAAATAATATTTTAAATGACTTTAAGTGTGTACTCCTATCTACGTCTCTTGTTGTTTGAACATACCTGTGGTTGTATTGGACTCATTAGAGGAACAATACAGGACATGCTACAATAACTACTTATCATCTAGAACATGTATGTGTTTTTAAGTGTGTGAGAATGCATGTTGGAAAACAATGTTCGATGTTACCATATAAATGTTTGCGGCTTTTGCCTGGTGTTTTACTCTCGAATGTTTTTTTGGGACAGGGCTATTAACAACAATGCGCATACAGCCATTTGTTCGTTAATTTAAGCGTTTGTGTAAATTTCTAGTGTTGAATCTATATAATTGTTGTATATAACGATTATACTGTTAAGAAAGCACTATGGCCCGTAAATGTATCATTTCAAAATGTTTAGCTAAGCTGAAATGTCAAAACTCTATCTGAAATAAAAGTTTGTAAAGTTTAGGGTCTAACCAGTATGAAAGTTTTGCGATACTCTATAGCACGGGTTCCCAACTGTTGGTCTATGGTACGTGAAGCACTCCTCGGGGGTACGAGAAATGCGGCCGGTAAGAATTTTTTTTTTTTAATTATTATTGATATCTCATTGTTTTAAAATTTTGTAACAATCAAAAATCAAAATTTTTTGAACACAGTTTGGTTTTCTTAAAGTAAATTTCATAAAACTAAATACAATAACTAATATTTACATATGAGTATGTACGAGTATTTCTTATTTTTGAAATATGCCGTTGTATGAAAAAGCATTAGTAGGCTTAGAAATTTTGGATGTTATAGAAAAGAGATATATATATATAATAGCAAAATAGTAAGAAGATTCATTATAAAAATTACTTTTAAGGGTTTGGTTGATTTTTAAAAGTTCCTGAGTTTTTAATATTTTTCGGTTCTCTGTGGACTATTGCTGTAATTTAACTATCAAATTGTTATTGTTTTAACTACTAAAACGTGTACAAAATATAAATATATATAACGGTTTTCGATTTAATTTGGTAAGAACAATAAATAAACCAGTGCATAATTATTTGTTTTAGATTTCAGAAATAATTATTTTTTTCTTATCGACAGGTAACCCATACTATCACAATGTCAAAGAAGCGTTGTTATCAGGACTTTTATATTGAATTCGACTTCAATTTCTTAGTTGACAAAGATGGATTGCAAAGGCCACAATGTATACTTTGCTCGAAAGTATTTAGTAATGGTAATAGGAAACCATCAAAAGTTAAGGAACATCTACAAGCAGTCCAGCCAAACAACGTTAATGACATAGAAACTTTATTAAAAATTAAGAGAGCCCTATATGAAATAAACGAAAAGGTCACCAATCGCGGATTTGTTTAGAAGCAAGTTATCGTGTGGCATTGAGGATTGCGAAAGATAAAAAACCTCATACAATCGCAGAAACTTTGATTAAACAATGTGCGATAGAAATGGCGGAAATTATGTGTGGTAAGGATGCGAAACTTAAAATATCACAAATCCCACTATCCAACAACACTATTCCCGCACATACCGTACTTCTTTTGCATACAGAAAGAAGTACGTTGGCTATCCAGAGGAAAAGTTTTTAGCCGGGCTTTTGAACTTAGATCTCAAATTGAGACATTTCTACGTGACAAAGAATCAACTCTTTTGCTTCACTTCATGGATACTAGCTTTGTGCTCTCTTTAGCTTATATATTTAGCCATCTAAACTCCTTAAGTATATCACTCCAAGGTAGAGGTGTGAATATCTTAGATGCCAAGGAGAAAGTTACATCATTTCAAGAAAAGTTGGCTCTCCACGCCAGAAGAGTTAAAAGTGGAAATTACGCCAATTTTTCGCTTTTTGATGAAATAGTTTCCTTGCAAGTTAAGCGTGAAATTGATATCAAGGTTCTGGACAGTATTAAAATGCATCTGGAAAATTTTCAAATTACTTTTGGTGGAATTATTCCTCGCACATTTGTATTTGATAAATGGATAAGAAACCCTTTCGCCGTTTCATTGGATCAAATCAGTGATGTTGATGACGCAAAAGATGAGCTCATTGAATTGCAAAATAACAAAAAATAAGCAGTGACTTTGAAACAATGGCGTTTGATGTATTCTGGTGTAAACAAAGCGAGGCATATCCTGTTTTGATCAAACGGGCGTTGAAAGCTCTTATTCCGTTTGTCACTACTTACCTTTGCGTATCTGGATTTTCAGTGCTTGTGTCCATAAAAACAAAATTGAGGAACAAACTAAAGGCTGAACATGACATGCGGTTGGCTCTTTCAAACACCCCACCACGAATACAGTAATTGGTTGACGGTAAGCAGCAACAACGTTCCCACTATATTTAATTTTTGTTTTGTGCCCTATAGCATGAGATTTCTGATTATGATTTCTAACAACCCAACCGACAAAAAAATACAACAAAATTAAAAAAATTTTCTTTATTTCTCAACATAATCTCCTTTTAGCACGATATATTTTTCCCAGCAATATTGAATAGCTTCGATATCCTGTTTATAGTCTGTCAGTCAGACAGACTTACTACCGAGCCATTTTTCCAAGTTTGGAAATTGAAAATAATCCGAGGAAGCTAAATCTAGTGAATAAGGTGCATCAGCGAGGATTTCTAATTTTAATTCATGAATTTTGACCAACGCGATAGTGGATGTGTGGACTGGTGCATTGTAGTGATGAAACAAGACTTTCTTGTTCGCCAAATGCACGCTCTTTTCAATTTCATCACTTAAACGTAACGCAATAAGTTTGCATAATACTCGACTATTTTTGAATTTTGAAGGTATTCAATAAAAATTATCCAATGCGCTTTCCAAAAAAAATAGACGCTGCAGACGGACTTGCCTTCGCCTTATTTGGACACGTTTCTACCATTTCAGTTAATTTTTTTGAATGCTCCTTTGGCTTAGGTGTCAATGGTGGTCCCATGTCTCATCCATGGTTACAAATCGATGCAGAGACTCGGCTTTATTGTGGTGAAACATAGCCAAACAGTCTACTCGAACATCTTCACGACGCTGTTTTTGTTCTACTGTGAGCAAACGCTGCACCCACCTTGAGGACAGCTTTCACATCTTCAAATTTTCGGTAAATATGCTCACGTACCTTCAGCCGACTATCAACCAATACCAATTTGTTTATTTTCTTAACCGTTTGTAGAGTACCCACCTCAATTGGTCGACCACTACGGTGTTCGATTTGGCACATCGTACAGCCTCGTTTAAACTCTGTCACCTATAATATTTTATAGTCACGAACGAAGGAGCAGACACCTCAAGAGTAGTACCTAGCTTGACTTCAATATTAGTTGAACTGACAGATTTCAAATAAAAGTATTGAATTATATAATGGTGACCAATTTTTGTCATGTTTACAAAATCACCAAAATCATTTACTTTTGATGGCTCAAAAAAAAAAAAAAAAAAATACTAAACGACACACAGTGCCGCGAATCGGCACTATTCCCCTCAAATTTCTCTACTCCTCACATGGTTGAACTGTTTGAGCTGCGTTTTTTTTAACGTTTGTCTTGAAGTTTCCCATCGATCTCTCTTTTGGGATTTTGATTTCACTTCATATTTTTCTGGAATTTGTCTCCAAAGCTGGGGTTAAAAAAAATGAATGTTTTTTTTGAAAAATTTTTAGCTGAGAACTTCATCTCGATAAATACTAAACAAGTAAGAAAATTATAGTCGGTCTAGACCGACTATACGATACCCTATACCATGCGTTTAGAGACCCTATCTCTCAGGCCCAACTAACTGGATATAGAAAATAAGCATAAACCAAATTTGAGTGGGATTTTTATTAATTTTTTCGGCTGCAGACATGAAAAAGTTCATATCGGATGCTATATCTGTATGGGCACTAGGCCCAAAAATGGACTGATCCTGACCATGTATGGTAAATTCTCTTGTATATTGCAAAAATATATACAAACAAAATTTGAGAAGAATCAGTGCAATATTTTTGTTTTTTGATAGATTTAAGTGAAGATCGGGAAGCAGCTCTATATGGGGCCTATGACTAAGAGTTGTCCAATAGGGTTCATTTTTGGACTACTGATTAATGGATGTAATATATACATACAAACCCAATTTGACTAAGATTTGTATGATAATTTGGATCTTATGGCAATATATGTTGATTTCATAGGGGTCATTTGTATGGGGGCTAGGTCTGAACATGGACCGATTCTCACCAATTTCAACAGTGTTCATCCCATGGCCGACAAAAGATCAAATACCAAATTTCGTCAAAATATATTCATATTTGCGACCTGCAGTTTGATTACAAGCTTTACATGGACACACAGACGGACGGACGGACGGACAGACGGACGGACGGACATCATTAAATCGAATCAGAAAGTGATTCTGATTCGATCGGTATAATTAAAGATGGCTGTAGGTCAAATATTTTTGGTTGTTACAAAAAGCAGCACAAAGTCATTATACCCAAACCACATAGTGGTATAGGGTATAAAAACTGTCTGCGTAAAACTGCGGAAAAAAATTAATTTTTAGTGGCCATTGTACTATCCATACAAATTAAATACATATCACTATGTCATACTGACAGCAAGAGTCTTCAAACTTTGTGTGAACATGCGAATCTAAAATGAGCGTGATTCGACAAATGTGTGTGGAACCCCTCCAGTACAAAGTAAATATTTTGATAGTGTTAGCGTTGAAACTTGCATACTGCCATAAGTCTTAAATTAGTAGTAAAGAAAACAAGACCAGGATGGGACCAGTGGGTGTGGTACAAAGTAAATACTAGTTATAATACATCTGCACTCGAAATGAAATTTTGTGAAATGCCATAAGTTGCATGACGAAGATTTCTAGTGGGTTATAAAGTAAGGCAACACGAATAAAGTGTGTTTTATGAGAAAATCCAAAAATAAAATTTGTGATTCTACAATTAAAAATGGTTCTAATCGCACCTGGGCTAATATGTACATCAGAGGTGACTTATTAGAGTGCTTTGATTCCAGTTCCCCGGCCAGAATTTTGTTTCTTTATATTTAAAAATTAAATAAGTAAAATTTGGAGCGAATCCTATAACTTTTAGTGGGCCCGGAAACGGCTTCAATATACCTCTATACGAAAAAAAATTTATAATTTTTTCTAAAAATGTTTTTTATTCATTTGAAAAAGCTTAAAAAATCAAATTGGATGAGATAATTGGTTTCTGGATCTATATTTCTTAAAATTATGGAAAAATTATTAGATCAGATTTTTTATATAATGATTATTTTTGTCGATAAGCCTCACCAACCTGAGGCAACAATTGTTTTTCCTCTTCATCAATGGTTAATATTCTGTTAAAATCTTAAATGAATTTAACGCCTCTCTCAGCAGTATCATTTACAACAAATAAGTCCTTACGGAATGTCCAACCTTCTTCGAAACTTTATACAATTTTCATGTTCATCTGTAAACAAACATTGATTACCACTTCTAAATAAATCTTTGTTAAAATTTTGCCATGATTTGGCAAATCTCTCAAATATTGAAATGCTGCGTAATATTATATCATACACATGGTGGCGGCAATGCAGATTAATTAGACTACGAACATTTTTTTTCTAAGAGGACAGTGGCGCCTCGATACCAGTTTCAAGGACCATATATAATGAGGATGTGCAAACTGAATATTTGGAGCATGAAAACTGATAAAACAAGAGAGTACAACAAGCGTATATACACGCCCCTAAAAATTGAAATGGAGGACCGTGTTGCGGAAACAAAATCTTGTCCCTTAAATACGGTCATTTGGTCTTGCTCCCAAAGTTACGATCAAAAATTTAGGATATTTGAAATTTATGTTATGCACTCACAAAACACACATTGATACTAATTCATACTAATAATTGCCTTCACTTACTGCTTGCTTATAGAAAAAAGCTGATTAATAAATAAATGAAAAATGCAAATTTAATTTATGAATAGCTAATATCTGTGGTTTTCTAGAATAACCGCGTATGTCATAAAATCAAAATGTGCAGGGGAGCCAAAAAACTTTATATTTTAAATTATGCACGAGCCCATCAGATATTAGTATGAGTAGTCGGACAAAAAATTGGCGGGATTACACCAATGGGCGTGGCATTCCCCATGCAAAGTAACTATTTAATGTCGTATATCTGGAGTACTTTAAAAGAGAGAGCTTTGTGGCTTTACGTGAGCCCATAGCTTATTTGTGTGATTAGTCGAACAAACAATGGGAGTGATCGGAGCAGCGGGCGTAGCACGGCATATGCAAAGTTAATATCTAATATCATATAACTGGTATACTGTAAAAGGGAAAGACTCAACATTTCGCACGAGTCCATCAGATATTAATGTGGGTAGTCCAATAAAAATTGGGCGGGATGGGATTAGTGGGCGTGGCACCTCCTACACAAAAAATGTGAAGTACTACGAAATCGACTGTCTTTTGACAAGTACATTACTTATCAATGTAATTAGTCGTGGAAAATATGCGCAGAATCGCCAAATTCAAAAATCGCCAAAAACATTAATAGTCTGAATTAGAGTTATAGAGTTTAAATACCTGAAAAAATGGGAAACAATTTAAATAACATGTAAATGATAAAAGAAAAAACTATTGCGACATAGCCCTTTAAGATATGAGCAGTTATGCTTCATCTTTTAAAATGGGTTAGGGTGTGGGTTTTTCATGCTTTTAAAAGATAAAAATTTTTATTTTACATAATTGCAAGAAAGAGTATTAAAAATAATATTTCCAAAATTATTATTCATTACAATTTGCGCAATAGCTAAGTACTGTTACAGAGATCTGGCAGATATTTATTTTCAACGAAATGATGTAGACGATGTAATTTTGCACATAGTGAGCAACGACTTTTTTAAGAATTGTAACCTAGAAGACATTGAAATGCACAAAGGAAAAATTACTAATTTTGCATCGAATTTGAAAAGACGATAAATTGAATGCTCTCATAGCAAGGCAAAGATATACAAACGTTACCAAGACTGGTTAATAAAGGAACTTGTTTTTGAGAGTGCATCTACAACTGCCAACGAAAGTGAAAAAAAGGGTCGACCAGCAAAACCAATTGACGGATGTAGTGAAAGATCCCGAAGGCGCAAGCTGGATAATATCAATGAAGAAATTTCTCAAAGAATTATTAAGGATTCATTTTTGCACCAAATTCAACCAATCCAAAATAAAAGAAATAAAATTGAAATAATTGAAAAAATAGTAGAAGCGAGCCCAAGGCGCACAAAGAGGATTTTGAAAAGCATTCCTACACCAATTGAAGATAAGAAATTTACGCCGGAAGAAGCGTTCGCCCTATTTTTGGATTTGAAATTGACCAAAAATCAATATAAGGGATTGCGGAAGCGAACCAATGAAAAGAATTGTGGGATTTTTCCAGAGTATCGAGATTTAGTTTCTGCCAAAAAGGAATGCTTACCTTCACAATCTGCTATTAGTGTTACTTCAACATCAGCAGAAATATAATTGCAAGATCTCCTTGAACGTACTGCAGAACGATTGCTAAATACGCTTGATACTGATCATTAAAAAAAATTGGTAATGGCAGCATTACTTTAATTTCTAAATGAGGATGTGATGGATCCTCTGGTCAGAAACAATACAAGCAATTTAATGCCGAAAATTTATCAGATGCTAATTTATTTATGGTATCTTTCGTTCCATTGCGCTTAACAAAAAGGTATAGCGTCTTAGAGCCGTCAACTAGTAGAGCAACAGAAATTGATATATGGAAAAATAAAATTCCTTCTTCAACAAAGTATTGCAGACCAATAAAATTTGCATTCAAAAAGGAAACCAAAGATGTCATAACTGAAGAAGTTCAAAAAATAAAAGATCAAATTAAGGAACTTCAACCAGTAATATTTAAATTTGATGACCAAGACATTGAAGTACATTTTAAAATGTGTCTCACAATGATTGATGGAAAAGTTGCACAAGCTTTAACTAGCGTCAAGCGTCAAGCTGCATTATATGCCAAAAGACATCAAGTCAATTAAGCCAACCCCCACCAGAAGACGATAGTTTTATGGAAGCCTACGTCATTTGGAATGTCCCCTCTTCACGCTAGAATACGTTTCATGGAGCATATTCTTAAATTGGGTTATGATTTGGAATTTGGTCCGTTAGGCGAAACAGTGAGAAAAAACAAAGATAATGAAGAAAAAAGAAAGCAAAAAAAAACAAATTTAACAAAAATATCTACAGCTAGGACTCGTAATCGACCAACCAAAACAAGGGGAAGGAAACACAAATGATGGAAATACTGCAAGGAGATTTTTTTCCGATCCGGAAACTGCAGCATCTATCACAGGTGTAGATCATGAATTAATAAGATGATTCAAAATCATATTACAAGTTCTAGCATGCAGCAGAAAGATAAATGCAAAAAAATTTGGAGAGTACGCCAATAAAACAGCTATACTTTATAATGAAAAATACTCTTGGAGATATATGCCATCCACAGTTCATAAAATTTTGTACCATGGGGAGCAAATAATTCAAAACAATATGCTATCAATAGGAGATCTATCTGAAGAAACGCAAGAAAAAAGGAACAAAGACTACATATTCTTTCGCGAGCACAACACAAGGAAAATGTCCAGATGTTGTACTAATGAAGACCTTATCACTATTTTGTTGTGCACTTCAGATCCATATATGTCCAACATTCGTCAAAAATGGGAAACTACCTCTATTGAATTAGACGAAGAAGCTAAACAACTTCTAGAAGATGAAAATCAAGGCTATTAAGAAGAAATTTTTACTAAAATTGGTTGATTTAAAGTACCTTTTCATTACACTAACAATAAGTTACACTTTTTTTTATATAGTTAAAATATTTTCTTGATTTAAACATTTATATATTTTGTAAATTTACAATAAAAATTGTTATATTTCATAAATTTACCATAAAAATTGATATAGAAATATTTAAAAAGACAATAAAAAAATTTAACTAAAGCAAAAACATACGATTAAGAATACAGTGCAGTTATGAATTTTTGAAATATATGCTTTCTTCTTCTTCACCACGCACCACTTAAACAAAATTAAAAAAATTGCATATTAATTACAGTAGTAATTGCAATATGTCTGAAAAATGACGATAAAACTAACAAAACAAAAAATTTTCTTCGCTTCAAAGGGTCATCTCAAATATATGTAAAGTGCATATGTAGTTATGTACAAAAACCGTACATCACATATGACAACTCTTACGAAAACTGAGAATAGTGGAAATTAGAAGTATAAATGCAAAAAATATTCAAAAATTCAAAAATAACGATTGTTTGTTTGGACAGAGTTGTATCTTCTGAAATTAATACAAAGTAAAGCTGTATGGTACGAAAACTGAAAACTAACCACACTGCTCGTAGGCCTGACTTTAGGTGAGTGTGTTAAAGCGCTGACCAAAAAGTGCAAGTACGAGTGTATGTGAGGTTCATGGTTCAAAACCTCACGGCCGCCCTTAGTAGAAAAAATTTTCATATAGAAACAATCTATTCAATTAAAACATAACAATTATCACAATGTTCAATAAATCGCTGATGAAGGCTGAAATGCCAGAAACCGGTCCGATTAAGAATACAGTGCAGTTATGAATTTTTGAAATATATGCTTTCTTCTTCTTCACCACGCACCATTTAAACAAAATTAAAAAAATTGCATATTAATTACAGTAGTAATTGCAATATGTCTGAAAAATGACGATAAAACTAACAAAACATACGAGTTTTTCATTGAAACTTCTCTATCTTGAACCAATATAAGGTAACTTTTACGTTCGCTGCTTAATAAATTATATTTTAACTCGGGATATTTCAAAAAAAAAAAAAAACCTTTGGCCCTTGTGCACATTAGGACTAAAAAGTTTACGGGGGCCAAAGTTTGGCATTTTCTGAAAAAATTAACTTAAAAAATTGTTAAAAAGTATTAGTTGTAAAATTAACTGAAAAAATAAGACATTATATTAAAAAAAAACATTTTTTTACCTTTTAACACTTCACTTTTGTACTAAAATTCAACTACAAATGAAAATGTATTTTAAACCCTCCGTAACTTTTTTTATTTTCGGTCGAGAATTACGTTTTATAGTAAAACTTAAAGGCTAAAGTCTCACCTACCAAAAAAAAAAAAAAAACCGCATATCAAAGTGCCAATTCAATCAAAACTTATAGATTTTTGACCGCCTTCTCGTCAAATGGTCCACTGTGCGTTGTCTACATTTTAAAATATTCCACTAAAATTATTGCCCACCTCAAGTTTATTATGTGATACTTTTCGGGGAAGAACTGCATATAAATTGAAAAGAATTTTTTGGAGAGAGCTTCATAGTATTTAGATGCTACTAAAATTTCCTTTACATTATAAGCCTTTTTCTATATGAAGGTTGGCCCTAATTCTGCTGCTCCTTTTAGCATATCTAAACATTTTTGGTATTTTATTTTATTCACTAGTTTTTCAAAAATCACATATCCCGTGTAATATGTCAGCGTTTCCAACTCATTGCTAGTCATTCCAAGTTCCGGATTAATAACAACGGTATCATTGTCTTTGTCCTCTTCATCCGCGGATATCTCAACATTAAGATTGCTTCTTAATATTGGCTGTTGATCAGATATAAGTCCTTTGATTCGTCGTTTGCTTATGTCCGCTACAGCATAATAATCTCGTCCTCCTCACAATTTTGATTCACTGAATTATATTTGAACGTTATTATTCTCATAGAAATCAGAATATATTACAGTTCATTGATCGAAACTTTCATCCTTTCGAAAGTTGTCGGTTTTAGATGCGAATCCTTAAGTTTCGGCTGCCGATGCTGCCTTGCTGTACCATTTCTTGTTTCAATGTCATGATTAAGTAGTGTGTTCGGAATTAGCTTCAGCAAGTGGTAGTAGTCGTACATAACAAATACTTCCTTGTTATCCACAGTTTTAGAGTAAGGAGTATCAGGTGTAACTCTTAACTGATTGACCAATCAAATGTTTGTCTGTCCCTCATCCATAACGATTCATGCAACATTCAATCCAATTTCTGACACTTTTTGAATGTTCTCCAATACCAATTGGTTGTTTTTAAACGAATTGGAGGTTGCATATTTCCAGTTACTAAAAATCCCTGTTAGCACGAAAACCAATGTTTTCGTTGCTACTTTCTTTGACCTTCCATCATGGGACTTAGCGACAACCCCATCAATCCGATCATTTAATATATTTTACAGCAAATCGTTTCTTTTTGAAATCTCGTCGAGGAAAAAAACGCATTGCTTTTCTTTTGGTCCCAAATTTCCTGTAATCCTCCTTAAGTTATTTGAAACATCGTTGTCAGTTCCGGACTTCACACACTTGATTGGTCTCCAATTTCTTATAGACGACTTTGATGGGAGTTTAAATTTCAACGATTCTCTCATAAAAGTATACGCCTTGCTTGACGTATACTCTATATTCTGAGCAATCGCTTTATACTGTAAATATGCGTCTTTTGGACAATCATTTTTGATTGTGGAAAGATAGCATTTAGAAGCTTCGCCTTAAGCTTCATTACTTGTAATTGTAGTGCTTTTATATTCTGTTGCGCAGCAACCATTTGCTTTTGATGCAACTGATTTTTCTTCATCTTTCATGGTCTGTACTCAATGGGGCAGCCGCCTTAGAAATTTCAGCTTGGCGTGAGTAAAATTCCAATTTCTCTAGAGTCATATCAGTTTCATCTAGTTTCCTTTTAATATATGTATGTACGCTGAGCCAGTTCGGTGTGATGTTCTGATTCCGTTTCTTTTCCAGAGGATTTTCTCACTGGTTTTTTTCCTTTATTTAGACGTTTCAATCCCATACATTCCGGAGCGAAATGCAGGTTGTGCACACGGCCCTGTGTGTTGGGATTGAAGAAATCGTTCAACTTTAAATTTCTCTTCCATACAACCAACATTGCTGCATCCTTGGTTGGAAAAGAACATAAAATTGCCTTTTCGGAAACGGCACAATTCTTTACGCAATTAACCATAATAATTTTTTTCTTACTGGAATGAAAGTAAGTTTATAAAGAAATTTTGTAACTCACCAAATAAAAGTTAATGTTAAAATGATTTTATGTTAATTTTTTGTTCTTTTTTAAATTGAATTAATTTTTTAAAATAAAATTTTTAAAAAATTTTAAATTGTGTTTTCTTTATTTGTATTTAAAATTTTTTTTACATTTTTATTTGCAGTATGTTTGACAAATTTCATTTAACAAAAGAGAATATCATATGAAATTTGGCCAATAAACTGCAATAGATAAAAATGTTGAAAAATTTAACATTTTGATTTTTGCAAGTTTTTTGCTCTCTACCAATGTGTATTTATATATATATGTGTATTTTGTTCTTGCTTCGTAAAAATGTGTGTGTGTATTTTGTTTCTTGCTGAGCTCCTCTATGGGAGCATACAAGAGAGAAGGTGCATATTGTTAATATCGTACATACTGTTAATATCATACGATTACATTACACTGTGGAACAAATTCAGGTTAGCAAAAGTTAGGTCGATTCTGAGAGTGAGGGGTGAAAATAGAGAGTAAATTAGAAGTCCCGCATCGGCGTTTGTTTATGTTAGTTCGAATTTTTTTTTAATCGACCTTCGAACTTTGCAGTCAAATGACGATTTTCAGCATATTGTTTATATGGTTTTTTGGCTATAACTCGTCGATTAATTAATATTTTTCCAATCTGTAAAAGCCAAATTATTGCTAGAGACCTGTGCCACAATTAAAAAAAACTGATTTAGAAAATTTTTGTGGTGCTTATGAAGCAAAATGTTGGAAATATTATTTTTTTCATGCTTTTTGAAAATATTTTCCACAAAACTAAGTCTTATTTGCTTTCTGTTCGATTTATAATGTGCTTCTCAGATTCTTCAATAAATGTCATTTGAAAAGAAAACAGTCACAATAAAAAACTTGCGAAAGGTACCAAAGTAACAGCATATCGAAAACGCCAAAAAGAGTTAGAAAAGTTCTTCAATGTGAATGATGCAAAAAATTTCGCTTATTGCAACGATATTGAAAAGTTAACGGAGACGATAGGGTTAACCTATAAAACATCGATAGCTCACTAATCAGCTTAAAAGTTGTGCTTTTGCACAAGACAAATAGAATGCCTTCTGTTCCGATTGCGTATAGCACTGACACTAGTGAAAATTTCGATAATTTGAAACACATTCTAGAAGTAGTCAAATATAACGAACACCAGTGGCGCATTTGCTGCGACCTCAAAATAGTTTCATTGATTACAGGCTTAACAGCATCCGGGCGTCCAAAATATCCGTGTTTTTTGTGCGATTGGAATTCACGATACGGAGAAGGTATTAAAGGAAGAAACCAGTACAAACAGCATAACTGGAATAGTCGCATTGGACGGAAATGGCCTAAAGACCATAGGCTACATGAAAGTCTTGTTCCTAAAATTAAAATTTTGTTGCCGTTGCTCCACATTAAACTTGGCATTGCTAAAAATTTTTGAAATGTATCGCAAAAAGACCAGCAGTATTCAACCGCTTAAAAGACATTTTCCCAAGACTAAGTAACGCCAAAATTCAGGAAGGGGATGTTAATGGTCCCGACATACCGAAACTAATTAGTCGTCAAGATTTTGACCAAGTTCTGACATATTTTCAATATTTTTATAATTTCTTTTCCAATGTTTCTTCAAAACCAACACTGAACAAAATTGGTACATAAAAAATGAGAAGTAAATTAATATTAAGCTGGAAAACGCAAGTTTTGTATTATGATTGCTATCTTTTTAAATGAAATTTATTGAAGAAACTGAGCATATTATATATGAAACAGAAAGCAAAAAAAGACTTAGTTTTGTGGAAAATATTTTCAAAAAGCATGAAAAAAATAATTTTTCCAACAACTTGCTTCATAAGCACCACAAAAATTTTCTAAATCAATTTTTTTAAAAATTTTGATTGTTGCACAGGTCTCTGGCAATAATTTGGCTTTTACAGATTGAAAAAAATATCAATTAGTCGAAGAGTTATAGCCAAAAAACCATATAAACAATATGCTGAAAATCGTCATTTGACTGCAAAGTTCGAAGGTCGATTAAAAAAAAAATTCGAATTAACATAAACAAACGCCGCGATGCGGGTCTTCTAATTTAGCCTCTATTTTCACCCCTCACTCTCAGAATCGACCTAACTTTTGCTAACCTGAATTTGTTCCACAGTGTTATCGTAGAATAAAATGTTTCGGCAATATTCAGCATTGGCCAGATCCATGGACAATGTTTATCAACATTTTTTTGTTGCTGAACCATCAAATTTTGTATGGACGCTTGTTGTCCTCTTTTGCTAAACAGTTCAATTTTCAGTTTGCACATCCTTATTATAGATGGTGCTTGCCAGTATTTGTAGATATTCTATCATATAACAAGCTGTTTACTTGATCAACAATATTTCATTTAACTAATCTTTCATAAACTGCATCCACAATATTGCCAGTTGAATATTCTAATTTCGGTGCACCAAGAAATTCGACGTGCCATTACAATCCGATCAACATTTGTGGATCCGATGAAATCTAATTTTACTAACCATATCGACACCAGCCATGGCGCCCGAATATCCTTTTTATGTTTGCATTTCTATAAACAGTCTATCTTCTACAATACGAATCTTGTCTAGCGCATTGATGGTGCGAATAACAAAAAAACCCGTCCAGATGTGCAATAGATGTTTCAGCAGCTTGTTTTTGTGCATTTGATCTTTTGTCGGTGACTGTTTTTT
The DNA here is from genome assembly GCA_963682025.1 of Cordilura impudica. Taxonomy (NCBI): domain Eukaryota; kingdom Metazoa; phylum Arthropoda; class Insecta; order Diptera; family Scathophagidae; genus Cordilura; species Cordilura impudica. Next base: position 95,348 of record CAVMKG010000610.1, read on the forward strand.
TGGATTTTCGAATCGGAATACGTGCTTTATTCCAAAATATTTACACTGCATCGATTGTCAATTTTTGGACTTAGCACAATATCTAGGAATAGTCTACACAAATAGTAGGTGTTCTAAAATAATAAATGTTTTGAATCAAATACTTTAAAAAATTACCGCTATTGAAACTACTAATAAAGCTAACCCATAAAAACCAATTTTTCTATACCCCCTTTCTTTGTAAATTAAGTTTACCGTCATGTAACAAATATCTGATTGCTTGAAAATTTAAAAAAAACATTTTTAAACGAAAATTTGTTAGATCATTTTTATCGTGACTATGAGTCTGCCTGCAAAGTTTCAGCTCGATTGGATCACGGGAAAGGGGTTAAGAATCGGTACAAATTATTTTCCGCAGACAAACAGACACTACCGAGTTAAAATAGAGGGAGTAAAAATACACAGAAAATATCATGCAGCCAATATAGTAGGGTAGACTGGGGTATAGGGGAAAGATAAAAATAAATTTTTTCATTCAGTATTTTTTGAAGAAAGTAATGAAAAATTTGTGATTAAAAAGTGACAAATTTATAAAAAAAAAATAGTAGTTTTGCCCACATTTTGGCGTTGAATATTTGAAGTAGTTTCCGGGTCCACTTAAAACTATTGGATTTAATTTTAAGAAACACCTGTAATGTACATGTGCTGGATGTAACAATTTGTCTTAAATATGAACCACTTGCAATAAAGCTGTCAACAGGTTCGAAAAAGTTTGGCAAGAAATATCGTAAATGTAGCACCTGCACACTGACTTTTTACTTTACATTACACTACTCTGTGTAACAATCAAAAAGTCTAGCAATTGTTTCGGAAAAGCTTTACATGTCCTCTGTGAACAACATAATTTAATAAAATATTTTTAACTAAAATATTGGCTGAACAACAAACTAAAACAACTCTTCAGAAAATTTAATAAAAGAAAACCACATCTATATAACAAGAATTGTTACCAAAATGGTCTTATGAACCATAGTGTGACTATAGTGATGATTATGGTATTGTCGGGTATTAAAGTTCTCTTGTGTTGTTGTTTTTCTATGTGGACATGGTAAAATAGGAGGTGGTTGTATGATTTGTTGCCATTGTTACTGCTGCATCATGTTGTATGGTACCAGTTGTTGATGTTTTTCTTGTTGGGCAAAATATTTTTAAACTTTTGATTTTAATATTTTGCCGTTGTTGCTTCGATGCTGGTACAAAAAACGGTCGTAGCAATTAACACTAATAATATGTGCAAATTATTTTCAATAGCAACAATATTAACAATTGTTTATTATAGTTGGTACTCGTAGTTTCTGTTGTTCGATGAACAAAACAATGCTTGCCTCAATAAGAGCACGTAGCTAAATAATAAAAATAAACCACACAGAAATACAGGAATAAATAAATATTTTTACAAAAACTCCACAATAATACTAAAATAACATAGTTATCATAATTAATGTAAAATATTCAAACAAGAAAAAATTTTAATTTATAATGCAATTTGCACTTTATGAAGTAAAGGCAGGTACAAAATCAGGAAAACAATGTTACAGGCCAATTTATATGACTGATTTTTATATGTCAAATTCTCATTTACAAGAAAGGTATCCTGGGTGGAACCTACAGATCGCTCTGAAACTTGGATATGTTACAGAAGAAGGAAGTATAAGGGATCGGTATTTTTATATAGCTGCCAAATATTTAAAGTGTAAAAGGAAGTTTAAATAATGCATTTTTTCGTTTTATTTTTGGTTCTATTCATATTTTTTTCATAATAACTATGAGCAAATTTATGATCGGTATCTATAAACATGCTTATGCTTTTTGTGTTATATGTAAAAGAAAACATAATGATTTTCAGTAGATACGTTTTTTTTTAACTTTAGAAAATTACTAATTAATGATTTTTCATTATTTATTGAGCTGCTATTTTTTAAACGCATGTTTCTAAAACATTATAATACCTTTAAAAATACCTTTATAATTAATAATATTTATAACTGACAACTACATGTCATTGTTATATATTTTTTTTTTATTTAAAATAAATTAGTCAATGGATAAGTCCGTACAGACTATTACAAAAAATTAAATACTAAACTAAACTAAAAGCAATTATTACACAGTACAACAGCCAATCTGGGGGGTGAGAAATTCCAAGTCAGGGTGATGGTACTAGGTCAGTATAGTAAAACCATCAAAGGGTTTGGCGTTCGTATGTGTCAGTTTTTTTTTATGACCTTTTAAATTTTTTCCTTATCTTGATGTTTTTTTGCTTAGTTGTAACATTTTGGCAAAAACGTAGTTTAACATAACTCGAGAATCACTTGTCCGATTTTGATGAAACAAACTCAAAAAAATTTAGAATTACAATTTCTTTAATCCGTTTATATAACGTTTTTCTTTATAATCAACAGTTTTGCCGGTAAAAATAAATTTGTGGAAAAAAAAAATATTTTTTTGCCTAAAAATTAAATTTTTTTTTTTTAAATTCATAAAAAATCCAAAACGGAAAAAAGGATCAAGTGTTATTAATTTCATGTAAAGTCACATAACCTATAAACAAAATGCGATATAGATCATAGAAATCGATTAACGCGTTCTACTTTTATTTACAATTAAGTGAAGGTATCCCATTTTGACAAGAATATTGATATTTGTTTTTATTCAAAAAAGTGTCATTCATCGCCTTTTTTATAAATTTTATTTTTTATTTATTTTAATAAATATTGCCTTTCTCGATGGTGGTTGTTCGGGACTAGTGGCATCGCATTCATCGCAATCATCAGTTTCTGAACCACACATAATATCAATGTGTGACTCCACTGTTGGCCCTTCTGCATCTCCTGAAAATTCTTTATCATCAAGATCATCCTTGTCTTGCCACACAAGCTTACTCCACCAGCAAATTTCCGCAATTATTGCACTCGGCGACTTTTTGCCTCTATATCTGTAAGTTTTTGTTTTATTAAAATGAGTTTGAAAAAATAAAAAATCAGTATTACCTCATTTCAAATGGCATAGCAACTTGATGATAGCGTTCACCTTGTTCATCAGATTCGGTAGCCAATTGTTTGCTGAAGTAGTCCAGATGATGATGTAAATAATGGATTTTCAAGGACATGTGGACACCAATTTCCGAGAATGCTCTTAACATCCTTGCGACAGAAACATCGTAGCTATTAGAACGATGCTTTCCCAACAAGCCATCTATTACTTCTTTGATTGCCTGCCACGCATTCAATTCAGCGTCAATCAGAAGATTGTTGAATGCGTCACTTTTAATCAGCTCTGGTATATCTGGACCATTTAGTATGCCTGATTGGAAAAAATTAATTTGTTGAGATGGAAAATCATGGGAAATGAATGTGATATTATAACTTACCTTCTTTAATTTTACTTTCGCTGAGTCTCGGGTAAATTAGTTTCAAACAAAAGAAAACTTCATCTCTTTTGGCGACAGTTTTGATAAAATTCTTAACAATTCCAAGTTTAATATGCAGTGGAGGCAGCAATATCTTCTCTTTCGGCACTAGAGGCTCACGAATAATATTGGCCGTTTGTAACCTGCTGTGCTCTCTGAGTTTCCAGCCGTGGCATGCATATTGGTCACCGGAAAATCGTGTGTCCCAATCGCACAAAAAGCACATATATTTTATATAGCCGCTTTGAAGACCGCAAAGCATTGCTACAACTTTTAAATCGCAGCATATGCGCCACATATGTTTGGCGTAGTTAACCATTTTTAAAATATTTTCCAGTGCATCATATGTTTCTTTCGTTTCTGTACTATAGGCGATTGGAACTGAAGGTTTTTTATTGGTCTTATGCAGTAAAACCGCCTTCAAGCTGAGTTTTGAACTGTCAATAAATAATCTCCAGTCATCTGCTTCATATTTTATTTCCATTGCGTCCATCAATTTTCCTACATCCGGGCAATATGCAGAAGTTTTTTCATCATTCACAAGGAATAAACTTTGGAGTGCTGCCTGACGACTTCGATAAGCTGTGACTTTCACACCGGGTGCCAACAAATTGTTTGATTTCAAAATGGAAGCCAGCTCTTCCAATTTATGCTGTGTTAATTCCAACTTGGCAACAATTGAATCAAGCTTATTTTGATTTATTAAAATTGGCTCATTGGATACTGATGGCTCATATGGGGGATCATCGCGTGCAAGATATGTCGGAGCAGTCATAGAAGAGAAAATATCTGGGCTAGAAGCTTTTGACACAGGAATGTGGTCCGAATGAGGCAATGGTGTTGCGGCACTTGCAACACCAACGTAATTATACGATTTTCTTATCCTTTTTGCGGCTCATTTATTCGCACATGCATAGCAATTCAATGGATTGTTACCTTCGCCAGGATTAGTCCAAGTCATTGGGATACCCAATGGCATACTTTCACGTCTTCTATTTTTCCAATCCATTAGATGGTTGTAGCAGCTTTTACACACTATATTTGGTACCCAATTTTCGTTCACTATAACATTTTGGTTGAAGTACATCTCGTATGTTTGAACAAAATCAGTACTGAAATTTCCCCTTTTTTTATGTGTTGAGACATATTGACCACAGCAGTAGCAAAAGCTATTTATATCTGGCTTGCACAGTTCCATATTCTGTTCACTTTTGTTCACAAACTGGAGAAAAATCACTTTTACTGTTCGCGTTCGTCGGCACTTGTTGAATGACAAAAATCACAGAACCAGTGTTGCCACATCAATATTTCTCTTTTAGTACAGTAGAAAAATATGAGAGAATTCGGCTTGTGAGTGTCAATGTTTTCTCCAAATAATGTTGTGCATATCTGGAGCAACTTTTTGAAATTCATACATTTACCTAATTGTGAAAAAATGAGAAACGCGTGCATCGATTTTTTTTGCTCATGAGTTATGTGACTTTACGCGAAAGTGATTAGTTTTGGCACTATTTTCCATTTTGGATTTTTTATGAATTTAAAAAAAAAAATATTTAAATTTTTAGGCAAAAAATTCTTTTTTCCCTTCATACATTCATTTTTACCTTCGAAAGTGTTACACATATAGGAAAACGGTATAGAAACAGATTAGAGAAATTGTAATTCTTAATTTTTCTAAATTTATTTCATCAAAATCGTACAAGTGGTTCTCGAGTTATGTTAAACTACGTTTTTGCCAAAATGTTACAACTAAGCGAAAAAACATCAAGATAAGAAAAAAATTTAAAAGGTCATAAAAAAAAACTGACACATACGAACGCCAAACCCTTTGAGGGTTTTACTACACTGACCTAGTACCATCACCCTGACTTGGAATTTCTCACCCCCCAGACAATAATCCCAAAAATGTTCCACAGTGTTATGAGTTAAAATACATTATTAAATTCTGTTTTACTACATTTCGTGGCAGTGAAAAATCTATGTATCTATATCTATAATATTAATAGGCTAGGCGATTTCTTGTGACTGATGTTTTGTTCTGCAGTTTTATCCCGATTTTGACCAAATGTATATTATTTGAAAGCTATTTCTTTTTAGCCGATTTGCAGATTTACAGATTTTTGAATTTTTTCCTTTATTTTGAGTAAATTGCATTTAAAGTTGCTACTAACATATATGTACATAAAATTATACAGTGCTATGTGTGTTTTTATTAAATTTGTTAATGTGTTTGTAATAAAAATGAGTTTGTTTTTTGTGTTGATTTTTGAATAGGCTATAATTGATTAGCATACTTTTAGGGTCTTTATTTAATGAAAAAATAAAACATCCTAGAATTTGCGCTCGAATTTCGAAGGCAGGAATCTGCTAGTAGGATATTAATATCGCAACACATTTTCCTGTGGATCCGCAAAAGCATAGTTTGATCGAAAAAATTTAACATTTATTGGTTCGAAATGCCTTACAAAACGTTGAGAAACATTAAAACAAATTTTATTTAATACTAGCTGTTTTTACCCGGTCTTGCCCGGGATAAAAAGGCATTTGACTTGAAAATTGGTTCACTATGCTTACCAAGCGCTGATTACTTAGTTCCCAATGACCAAATTCCCCAATAAAATAAACTTTCTCCCCAAAAATTTGTATGAGCAGTAAATTAGAAGTTTTTATAAGATGCTGCAGCAAAAATGCTTCAAAAATAAGATGCGAAACGGCTTTAAGTTTTTTTTAAGTTTATTTATAAACATCAAATATAACGGAATCGTTTGCAAATTAAAGAAATCAGAACTTTTAAAAATTAAATTACTTCATTCAATAAGTGATCATCAGTCAGCAGAGAAGTCAAATTCAAAGAAGTTTTCGCATCATTGCGATATTTTAACTGAGCTGTATTCGCGAGCTCATCGCGTCCGCGCACCGCAACTCGCGTTTGGCTGCTACACCCGTGCTGCCGCGCAGTTCTCGTTAACTTATTTTAATCGCCAAAATATATTTTTTAGATCATTGCGATATTTTAGCTGAGCTGTGTTCTGCGAGCGCGTCGTGTCCGCGGCCTCGCATTTGGCCGCGCAGTTCTCGTTAACTTATTTTAATCGCTAAAATATATTTTTCAGATCATTGTGATATTTTAGCTGAGCTGTATTCCGCGAGCGCGTCGCGTCCGCGCGTTTTGCAGTCACACCTGTGCTTCCACGCAGTTGTTGCCAACTTATTTTAATTGTCAAAATATATTTTTCAGATCATTCCGATATTCTAACTAAGCCGTGTTCCGCGAGCGCGGAGCTTCCGCGCACCGAAATGATGCTATTGAAAGGAAAACTCATTTTAAATGCGTTTATTGTAGGACATATATTGAGAGCAGTATGCAAGTTTTCACTAAAATAAATAATTAACAAAATTCATTAAATAAAAAATATGTAAAAATTTAAGAATGAATTTTTGAAGTAAGTTAATTTTTTATTTCGTTAACATGGAGAATTTGATTATTTCTTTTGGAGACCTTTATTTAATTTAGGGATTTGTTCACCGTGAAGTTATTCCCGTGTAAACGAAATTTCAGAGAAATCCGTTGAAAAATACAAACTTGTATAGGGAAAAAATATACCACACTACAAAAAATTAATTTTATATGAAAAGTGGGCGTTAAAGTAGGCGTGACCGGTACGAAGGGTATGGCGATCTTCCCTGGAGTAGAGAGATCATGCGTACCAAATTTCAGAAAAATCCGTTGAAAAATAAAATTTGTACAGCTAACAAATATACAAAAAAACAGAAAATTAATAGTAACAAAAAGTGGGCGTAAAAATGGGCGTGACCAGTACGACCTGGTGTACAGAGATTGCGCGTACCAAATTTCAGAGAAATCCGTTGAAAAATAAAAAAATTGTATATCGGTCAAACAAACAAACAAACAGAAAATGAATTTTATATATCTGTGGTCACAAGCATTAAGCGCCTAAGTCGAAAATCATGCTTTCGAGAAAAATAACTTTTTATATAAATGTAATGGCGCTTCATTACGATTTAGGTCAGTATATTTTTATTAATATCTTTCTAGCAAACAGTGTTAGAGAAATGGGGATTTCACGTATATATAAAGCGTTTTTAGTAGAACATGATAGCAAAGATAACCGAAATCGTCGAATACCATGCTTTCGAGAAAAATTACTTTTTATATAAATGTAATGCGGCTTCATTACGACTTTAGTAAGTATGTTTTCATTAATAACTTTTTATTAAACAATGTTAGAGAAATGGGGATTTCACGTAAATATAAAGCGTTTTAGTAGAATATGACAGCATACATAACTCAAATCGTTCTTAAGTCGACTTAGACGGTTATCGCTTGTGACCACAGATATATAGATTATATATATATAGATTCCTTGAATTAGATTGATCACAAACGAAACTTTCAGCACGATTCTACGACTTTTTAATGTCGGCTATTTTATTAACGCAAGCCTATCCGTGTACGATGGTAAACGGAGAGCAGGATTCCAGGGCAGACCAAGCAAATAAAACAGTTAAAAGTGCTTCTGAACAGATTCAACATGTTGTTGATGAGTTTTATAATAGGGATCCCAAATTTTGGAGCCATATTCCAGAATCGGTCTTACTAGAGTCGTAAATAGCTGTTTCGTAGTAGAACCCAATGTTTGATGAAGGCGAGAACTCCTCTTGCCTTGTTGACAGTCAAGGATACGTGTGGTACAGAACTAAGTATTGGATCAAGCAGTATACAAAGATCAGGAAATGCATCGACCAACTCTAGTTGGTATCTACCCAACGAATATGCAACAATGATGAAGTTATTTCTGGATGCATTTACATTTTTTAAAATTAAAATCCATTAAGTTCTGATTGTGCTACAAAAAGAAGTTGTTCAAATCTGATTGATTGTAGCAGTAGAAAATTTTCACATTATCAGCATAAATTAGAATATTACTAAAGTTTATAATTTTGAGGCGATCATTTCAAAAAAAAGAAAAAGTTTTTGGTCCCAAATGGCTGCCTTGAGGAACGCCAGAAGTACAGGTGAAATATTTAGAGCTTTTATTTTTAAATCGTACACTTTGCTTTCTATCCATGAGATATGACTTTAACCAATTAAAACTGAGAGGTGATAATCCAAGTACATCTAACTTTAAAAGTAAAATCCTGCTAAAATCTGTGTAAACAGGATCAGTTTGTTTTCCAAGCACAAAGCCATTATTAATTAAAGTTTTAAAATGAAGCACATTTGATGTAGTAGAACAGCCCTTCCAAAAAGCCCTTCCACAAAACTAAGTCTTTTTTGCTTTCTGTTTGATATATAATATGCTTCTCAGTTTCTTCAATAAATTTCATTTGAAAAGAAAATGGTCTTAGTCGATAATTTGCGTTTAAACTCCCAAAACCATTAAATAAATAGTGATTTAGGTAGGTAGAAGTAATTAAAAAGGGAAGTTCCAAGAATTAAGAATTAGTAAAACAACTTTTTTGTTTTCAACCACCGCACAGGTAGCGATTTTTTTGATTTCGTATAAGCGAACAATTACAAAAATGAAGATTCAGTTAAGACTCGAAACTCAGCCGAAGCTGACGTCTTTTAATTTTTGCTCGGTCGTGATAAAATTCGCTATTAATTTTTTTTGGAACTTATTTCATTTTCTGAGTGATTTAAATTAAGTGCATCGGTTTCATAAAAATATCAAAAAAACATTGTATAATATATATTGTATTAAAAATGTCGGAACCACTCAGAAAAAATGAGAACTACTGGCTTCATTTTTGAAAGGAAATAATTTGCTGGCGAAAGGCAAAGTAACAGCATATCGAAAACGCCAAAAAGAGTTAGAAAAGTTCTTCAATGTGAATGATGCAAAAAATTTCGCTTATTGCAAAGATGATTGGCGTTTATTCATCGATAGTTCACTAATCAACTTAAAAGTTGTGCTTTTGCACAAGACAAATAGAATGCCTTCTGTTCCGATCGCTTATAGCACTGACACTAGTGAAAATTTCGATAATTTCAAACACATTCTGGAAGTAGTCAAATATAACGAACACCAGTGGCGCATTTGCTGCGACCTCGAAATAGTTTCATTGATTACAGGCTTAACAGCATCTGGCCGCCCAAAATATCCGTGTTTTTTGTGCGATTGGGATTCACGAGAAGGTATTAAAGGAAGAAACCAGTACAAACAGCATAACTGGAATAGTCGCATTGGACGGAAATGACCTAAAGACAATAGGCTACATGAAAGTCTTGTTCCTGAAATGAAAATTTTGTTGCCGTTGCTCCACATTAAATTTGGCATTGCCAAAAATTTTTTGAAATGTATCGCAAAAAGACCAGCAGTATTCAACCGCTTAAAAGACATTTTCCCAAGACTAAGTAACGCCAAAATTCAGGAAGGGGTTGTTAATGGTCCCGACATACGGAAACTAATGAATCGTCAATATTTTGACCAAGTTCTGACAGACCGAGAATTAAATGCATGGCTCGCATTGAAAGCAGTCATTAAAGGACTTTTGGGTAAAGAACGCAAAGACAACTACAGGCAATCTGTTGCAAACATGCTGTCAGCTTTCGATGAAATTGGGGTTAATATGTCGTACAAAATTATCCCTTGCATCAGCATCTTGATCAACTCGCTCAGCAGTTGCCAACTGAATCTGATGAGCAAGGCGAACGTTATCACCAAACTGTGCTTCCATTTGAAATAAGGTAACTATAGAGTGTGCATATTTTGAATTCCTAGATTTTTCTAATATCTTTGTCAGAGTGTACAATTTAAACATGTTAACGATTGAAAACTATTTTCGTTTCAGGTACAGAGGAAAGAAATCTCCAGATGCAATACTCGCTGAAATTTGTTGGTGGTATAAAAACACCTTTGAAGAAGAGGAAGACGAGGAAGAAGGGGAAGACAAAGATGAAATTCCAGAATATCTGTTGGACGAAATTATCGACCTTTCTGATGATGATGACGATGACCAAGATATTAGCGAGAACAGTGGTGTTGATCCACAGCCGTCTGCTAAACGGCAACTGGCCAAATCATTAATTTAATTTATTTAATTTTTTACTTAAAACTTTTCATAACTAACATTTCAAAAATATATTTTTTTCCATATTTTTATAATTTCTTTTTCAATGTTTCTTCAAAACCAACACTGAACAAAATTGGTACATAAAAACTGAGAAGTAAATTAATATTAAGCTGGAAAACGCAAGTTTATAATTATGATTGTTTTCTTTTCAAATGAAATTTATTGAAGAAACTGAGAAGCATATTATAGATCAAACAGAAAGCAAAAAAGACTTAGTTTTGTAGAAAATATTTTCAAAAAGCATGAAAAAACAATAATTTTTCCAACATTTTGCTTCATAAGCACCACAAAAATTTTCTAAATCAATTTTTATACCCTATACCACTATGTGGTTTGGGTATAATGACTTTGTGCTGCTGTTTGTAACAACCAAAAATATTTGACCTAGACCCATCTTTAATTATACCGATCGAAACAGAATCACTTTCTGAGTTGATTTAACAATGTCCGTCCGTCCGTCCGTCCGTCCGTCTGTGTGTCCATGTAAACCTTGTAATCAAACTGCAGGTCGCAAATATGAATATATTTTGATGAAATTTGGTATATAAGCTTTTGTTGGCCATGGGATGAACGCTATTGAAATTGGTGAGAATCGGTGCATGTTCAGACCTAGCCCCCATACAAATTACCCATATGAAATCGACATAAATTGCCATAAGATCCAAATTGCCATATAGATCTTACTCAAATTGGGTTTGTATGCGTTCATTACATCCACTAATGAGTAGTCCAAAAATGATCCCTTTGACCCCATATAGAGCTGCTTCCCGATCTTCACTTAGACCGACTATAATTTTCTTACTTGTTTAAACTGTTGCACAGGTCTCTAGCAATAATTTGGCTTTTACAAATTGAAAAAATATCAATTAGTCGGCGAGTTATAGCCAAAAAACCATATAAACAATATGCTGAAAATCGGCATTTGACTGAAAGTTCGAAGGTCGATTAAAAAAAAAATTCGAACTAACATAAACAAACGCCGTGATACGGGTCGTCCAATTTAGCCTCTATTTTTACCCCTCACTTTCAGAATCCACCTACCTTTTGCTAACCTGAATTTGATCCACAGTGTTATTATAGTATTTATTATGATAGTATTTATTATAGAAAGTTGTGATAAGTTTGATATATCATTTGTAACATTGATAAATACAACGTACATAGTACTAACAATAAAATAAGAAACACTAACACCGTCTTTACCTATGTGAACCACAATATATTAAATACATTTACCACTAATTATTGATTCTCACTCAGTTAATGAATTCACTGAGATAAGTAATCAAGGTTGGAGATGTAAAAGTGGGGGGTCAAGTCGAGTTAATGACGAGACTCTGTGTAAGGACACTCTACTATCGAGTAGAATAGCTCCTAACGCATTAGATTTAGGGCGTAAGGACAAATAGATCCTAAGACATTATTTGCACAGCGCCCTCTGCTGACTGTTCGTAGTTAGTGCTCAGCGACTCACGTTGACTGTTCGTATTTGCACAGGGGCCTCTGCTGACTGTTCGTATTTGCACAGCGGCCTCTGCTGAATGTTCGTAGTTAGTGCACAGTGACTCAGGTTGACTGTTCGTATTTGCACAGGGGCCTCTGGTGACTGTTCGTATTTGCACAGTGGCCTCTGCTGACTGTTCGCAGATAGTGCACAGCAACTCACGTTGACTGTTAGTATTTGCACAGCGGCCTCTGTTGATTATTCGTAGCTAGTGCACAGCGACTCACGTTGACTGTTCGTATTTGCACAGCGGCCTCTGCTGACTATTCATAAGCCGCCGAACACCGATACAAGCAGCCGACCACCGATACTACCGACTGCCACCAATATAAGTAACCGACCACCTACACATCCGACTACTACCGATAAGCAGCCGAATCACCGATACCCGACGGCCATCCATATATGCAGCCGACCACCGATACACCCGACTGCCACCGATATAAGCAGGCGACCACCGATATACCCGACGACTACTAATATTGCCGAACTATCTCAAGGGGAGGCCGAGAAGGTCCGAGTAAGACGAAGAAGTATTGCCACGTGTGCCGATATTTGAAATATATATTTATGTAATTATGAAGAGAATAATAAAATTCAGATTAATATACAACCCCGCCAGAGGTTAAAATAACTGTACTATTATTACTTATGGTTTTGAAGGTCCTTGAGTTGACCCAGGACGCGACAAGCTACCCCAGCCTACGACAAAAACTCGTTACACATTGGTTAGCTTTTCAAAAAGTTATAATATGATTGAAAAAAATATATTATTGCGAAACAATTTATAAAGTTTTATAATAAAAACTCTGAGTTTTGAAACTTCTTTAATGATAATCATATCGTCTATGTGTTATTTATAGAAATGCCACTCGACCGAAAAAAGATCCTTCAGATTTTTTTTTATGAGATTGGACAACTATAAAAAATAAAGGTTTCTCAATAACAAATCTTACTTTCAGAATAATCTAATTATTTCGCCCAGGATACCTTCCTTGTTAGAAGCACTATGCGCATTTTCTATATTGAAGCATATAAAAGCTACGAATTCGTGGCTTTTTTTGATTTTAAACGGTTTGTCTTGGAAACACGTTTCCTCATCACGTATAAGTTCAATCACTTCAAATTATCTAGCTTACAACCTGCTGCGTTGTAGAAGATAAATGCTATGTTTTAAATCACTCAATATTATATCATTTCGAAATTCTTCCTTTATTTTTTATTGCTTCTCAGAACGGCCTATAAGAAAGCACTTACAAATATACTTTTATTTTTTCTTGCTTCCGAAAATCTAATCTAACTTTACCGGAAAAGTATAGTTAATCGGTTCCACTGATTTGAAAGTGGCATAAATGTATAAAAAAATTCTGTTTCATGTGTCTTTTTCTAATTGGTTTAGCTCATGTCTCTGCCAGACACATCAATAAATCACTCTTGGCAACGCCTCTCTAAGCGCAAGCCAAAAATCAAAAATCTGTCTCCGTATAGATCCTGTTCTGTACATTTTCCAGATTTATAGGTCAACAAGGGGCATACTTAAGCTCTGGAATAATAGTAGAACGCGCATGAAGCAACATGAAAACTTATGGAAATTTTAAACATACATAGATAACCAAACAAAAACAAAATCATAGGTCTTATATATTCATCTTAAATCCACATAATTGCCTTTAATACATTTGTAACGCTACCTTCAATGTTCGTAGCGTTTCATAATTTCTTTTACTGAGTCCTCCCCTAGAAATACAATATATGTGAACTAACAATCATTAATCAAAACTTAAAAGAAATAAAACCAAAAAAACAAAAAAACATTATATACTTATTTATTGCATAGAACGAATTTCGTATTCTATTTTTATACCCTATACCACTATGTGGTTTGAGTATAATGACTTTGTGCTGCTGTTTGCAACTACCAAAAATATTTGACCTAGACCCATCTTTTATTATACCGATCGAATCAGAATCACTATCTGATTCGATTTAATGATGTCCGTCCGTCCGTCCGTCCGTCCGTCTGTGTGTCCATGTAAAGCTTGTAATCAAATTGCAGGTCGCAAATATGAATATATTTTGATGAACTTTGGTACATAAGCCTCCATCAGCCATAGGATGAACGCTATTGAAATTGGTTAGAATCGGTCCATATTCAGACCTAGCCCTCATACAAATGACCCCTATGAAATCGACTTAAATTGCCGTAAGATCCAAATTATCATATAGATCTCGGTCAAATTGGGTTTGTATGTGTTTATTACACCCATTAATCAGTAGTCCAAAAATGATCCCTATGGGACAACTCTTAGTCATAGGCCCCATATAGAGCTGCTTCCCGATCTTCACTTAAATCTATCAAAAAACAAAAATATTGCACTGATTCTTCTCATATTTTGTTTGTATATATATTTGCAAAATACAAGAGACCTTACCAAATATGGTCAGGATCGGCCCATTTACGGGCCCAGTCCCCATATAGCATCCGATATGAACTTTTTCATATCTGCAGCCAAAAAAATTAATAAAAATCCCATTCAAATTTTGTTTATGCTTATTTTCTATATCCAGTTAGTTCGGCCTGAGAGATAGGGTCTCTAAACGCATGGTATAGGGTATCGTATAGTCAGTCTAGACCGACTATAATTTTCTTACTTGTTTTTTTTTTTTTTTGTGTGAAGAATAAAGACATTTGTCCTGCACGTACAAAAATTGGAGGTAGTATTGTATTTTAAATAAGTAATTTACGTTAGTTAAACAATCCGTTAGTGAAATTACTTCATTTTTTACGATTAGTTAAAAAAGAAAAACTTAGGTAATTTAGCATACTTTGGAGGTGGTCAGAGTTGTATGGAAAAAAAACTTTGTGAGTCCGATCACAGGGGAGATGTGTAAACATCTAGTAATTAGAAATTATTTTAAGTCGGAAGCTTGTGCTTTCAGTATATATTTTTCAATTTAGAGTTGTTACCTATTTAACCTAGTTTAATTAGCTGATATGCTTTTATATTGTTATAGTTGGGCTTGTGTTATACTTTTTGGTTGTTGAATTAGTTTATATTGTAAAATTTTTAACGTTTTTATACTAGAGGGTTGTTGAATTATCTGCAATAATCTTTACACCAATACACTTATACCTCACACCGTTTTTGTCTTACTCTGTTTTTGTGATTGTGTTATGATATAGATTTTTATCCCCCTGAGAGCATAAATGTTTACACATCAAAAATCATAATTAACTTAAAAACTCAAAACTGATATACTCAAGTTTTACTTCTTAATTTTATAGGCTTAAACAAAAGAAATTTTGACTACATTATACAAGTTTTTAGATAACATTTTTTTGTCTGTATATAAACGTTAAAGGACTAACTTCAATATTTGAACTCATTATTTCTTTTTTTATTAACAATGATGATGTAGTAAAATTTTCTTCCCCCATAAAAATGATTCATTTAAATAACATTTTATTGCCTTAATAATCTTCTTTCCGCAGAAAATAAAAAACGTTTTATTCTGTTGTACGAGTTATATTCAATTAAATATAAATCATACGTTCTGTCAGCCTTCCAATGAAAGAAAAAAAAACAAGTAAGAAAATTATAGTCGGTCTAGACCGACTGTACGATACCCTATACCATGGTTTAGAGACCCTATCTCTTCGTTCAACTAATTCGATATAGAAAATAAGCATAAACCAAATTTGAGTGGCATTGTTATTAATTTCTTTAGCTGCAGATATGAAAAAGTTCATATCGGATTCTATATTTATATGGGGACTAGGTCGAAACATTGAGCGATCCTGACCATACTTGGTAAAGTCACTTATATTTTGAAAAAATATACAAAAACCAAATTTGAGAAAAATCTATGCAATATTATTGTTTTTTGGTAGATTTAAGTGAAGATCGGGAAGCAGCTCTATATGGGGCATACGGCTAAGAATTGTTCTATAGGGATTATTTTTGGACTACGATTAATGGATATAATAAACACAGACAAACCCAATTTGACTGAGATCTATATGATAATTTGGATCTTATGGCAATTTATGTCGATTTCATAGGGGTCATTTGTATGGGGACTAGGTCTGAACATGGAGCGATTTTCACCAGTTTCAATAGCGTTCATCATATGGCCGAAAAAAGCTTATATACCAAATTCTATCGAAATGTATTCATATTTGCGATCTGTAGTTTGATTACAAGGTTTATATGGACACACAGACGGACGGACGGACGGACATCGTTAAATCGACTCAGAAAGTGATTCTGAGTCGATCGGTATAATAAAAGATGGGTCTAGGTTAAATATTTTTGATAGTTACAAACAGCAGCACAAAGTCATTATACCCAAACCAGATGGCGGTATAGAGTATAACAATGTACACAGCATCCCTATAAAAGTGGGTATATTTCAAAAATTGTATTTATGAATATTCTTTAAATACTACAGAGCAGTGTAAGATAATGACAGATTGAAAAAAATTAAGTGGTTCATATGTGGCACAACCTTTACGTTACAGTTATAAAGAAATGGAACACTTTAACAAAATTTGTATATTTTTTGTTTAAACCTGGATATAGGCAACAATTTTCAACTTTGTTGCCTCGACTCTTTAGATAAACCTTTATTTTTTTTCATCAACCTCAATTGAAGCCGTTGTTATCTTATTTAAATTTTTCATGTTTCATGTTTGATATGAAATTAACAGGGTTCTTTAGGCACTAGTAAATGGTACATAACACGTTCAAGTTGTTAGGAAAAATTTATCAACGACAAATATCTTTTCAAATATTTTAAAATATTCTTGATGATAACAGGCGAGTTTACGCATATAAATCAAAGTTTAAAGTTTTTTGATGTGTAAACATCTGTACGCGCAGGGGGGTAAATTTCTAATTCACAATACAATCACAACAACAGCGTAATATGTGAGCGTAAGATCTTACGCGTAACATCTGAGCATTAAGACAAATCGGTGTGACATGATTGTTTGGTGAAAAAATTATGATATGTAATAACCTTTTTGTCGCTGTTTTCTGCATTTTATTTATTACCAGATGTTTACACATCTCCCCTATGATCGGACTCACATGATTTTTTTTTATAAAACGATGAATATTTATGATTAACAAACACGAATATTTTATTTTTGTTTTATTATACCCTTCACTCCAGTGTGCAGAGGGTATATATAAGTTTGTCATTCCGTTTGTAATAATTAGAAAAAAAATTTTGGACCCCATAAAATATATATATTTGTGATCCTTATAACAACTGGAGTTGATATAGCGATGTCCGTCTGTCCGTCTGTCCGTCTGTGGAAATAACGATGATGGCACCGATCGGGTAGCTACGATGCTCGTTGACATAGGAAATGATTCATTAATATCCTGAGAAGTTTGCTATTTAAAATCGTCCCAATCGGTCGATTAGGGCCCGAGATTTGAATGAAGAACTAAAAAAAGTCTTGAAAAAATATAATTTTCTATGTTGTTCTTGTCACGATCACGCCCTCAATAGGATAGCTAAGTGATCATTTTTAGTAAGAATGATTCACCAAATTCATGGGAAGATTTCTATTTCAAAAATCAATAAAATCGGTGGAACAGGTCCAGGGAAATCTCTGAAAAAGTAAAAAAAAAATAAAAATATGATGTTTCTATATTGTTCTTGTTGTTATTCTAAATGTTGTATTGTTGTCATAGCTGGACTTGTTGTTTTTGTGGTCGTTGTGGTAATAATATAATAAAAACTAACCCTTTGTACATTTTTTTTTTTATCAACTCTGGTAGAAAAATTTAAAAGTTTCCATTTTTTTATTAGATCGTTTCTGTCATTGCCACGAGCCTGCCTGCAAAGTTTAAGATCGATTGGGTCACGGGAAAGGGGTAAAAATCGACCCAAAATTTTTTCGACAAGCAGACACTACGAGTTAATATATGTAAAGGGAGTAAATATTCACCAGCATTTAAAGCAAATAATGCTAAAATACCTAGTTGTTAATAAAAAGAAAACAATGTAAATTTAGCAAAAAAAAATTTTATGTATTAATTTATTTAAAGAGAAAAACACAAAAATAACGGTTTATGTTGTATTTTTTGTGTGTAATATTTACATATACATACAGACACATATTAAATAATACAAATAATATACACATATTCTATATATGTATATCCATAATAACTGCATGTTAGAAATAAATCGGTATATTATTTTATTTACATAAAATTCTGCAATATTTTGTTGTGGGGAAAATACATTTCTTTTGCATTAACAGAGTGTCACTTCATTTTGCTCAGCGTGACTATGCCACAGTAGATGGCGCCACATGTTCTAATTAGCTTTGCAATAGTTATTTCTATTTTAATATGAATATTTTCGACTAGATATCATACAGAACAATGTTAAGAGTATGCACGGGCTTTTGTTGTCTTCACAAAATAGAGATACCGAGTTCATCAATGAGTTTTTTGCTTTCAAAACAGTTCTACATAGTTACATAGAATTACTATTCTATTTTACCTAAAAAATATGTGATTACGATTGCATCTAATTTTTAAAAATTGTTTATAATTACTAAAGCATTATTATTCACATAAATACAAAATTGCACTTATTAAATTTTCCATTAAAATTTTAGAAAATATAAATTCTAAAAACTGGAATTAAAATTTCCAATTATAAATTAGAAAATATTAATTGAATTTCAGAAAATCATATCAAAACCTCGGAAATAATAATTTTAAATTTAGAAGACATCAATTGCATCAAATTCCAAAAAAATAAACACCAAATATGTTTACAACTAAAAAATGTTTACATTTAAAAAAAAATATTGGCATTCAGGAGAAATTAATAGCTTTTAAGGAACTTCTTTTAACGAAGTCGAATCGTTAAAAAAATAAAAGCAAAATTATCAGTAAAATTTTTAAACGATATTCGCTATTGTTAAAATCTGCTAAACGACAACCATTTTTGCGTTGTTATTCAATCGATAAAAACTTCAATTTTTAGGTTGAAATGTCGTCATACATAAATAAAAATCATAAAATAGTGAAAATATTTTGCTTTTATTAAAAAACTTTTTTATATAAATGAAAAAATTAAATAGCATATTCAATTCATTATTTCATTTTCAAATAAATAAACAGAAATATTAAGAAAAAAATAGAGATATTAATCATAAACATAAAATCATCCTGTCAAACAAGAAGTAATTTGTTTTTTTTCTCTTCCTCTTTGTGTTTTCGCTTATTTTGACAGAGATGCCACTCACTTACAATTTAAATAAATAAAAAAATAGATTTATCGACTGTCGTTAAGATGTATGTACTTAGTGAATCACTTAATACTTAGTGCAAACAACAATAGCTGTCGATATATTTTGCGATTGTCGGATCGTTGAAATTTACAGAATCGGACTACAGAAAACATTAATTTAAATTCAATGAATTTTAGAAAACCTCAAATGATACTTAAGAATTGCGAACATAAAAATTGTTACATAAATTAACGCAATTTGATGAGAATGTTATTTATATATAAATTTTCACAATTTTTTTTGATGAATATTTGAAGTTTTTCAGAAAATAAAGATAACAAATTATTTTATTTAAAATGTTCGGGACATTTGGTTTTTTGCGTTTGGCATCCCTAATTTGATTATTTATTATTATAAATTTATTCTCTATGTTTTCCAAATATGGCAATATTTTAATAAAAAAATTGAGAGAGCTTTTTTCTGGTTATTATTTTGTTACTCCATCCGACCTATATGGCCGCAATGAAAAAATATTTCGCCAGTTAAAAGAAACTATACAGCCATCTCCAATTAGCACGATTTAATGCATATAGCCACCCTACACAACCTTTGCAATGGAGGTTAGGGCGAACTATTTAATTAGCAAAAACTAAATTAAACGAGAAGTTATGTCATATAACCGGAAACGTATGCATACAGGAAACGCATGCATATCTTTCCAATATTTTGTTTACATTTATTATCAATACTCAAACCGAGGTGGAGGGTATGAAAGATTCGGCACAGCCGAATTTAACACTCTTACTTGTTTTTTAATTACACTACATCGGAAAGACTAGCGTGTATCCAGTGAGTGAACAAATTTGCAGTCGTTCTCATTTGAACAATGAATTCGAAAAAAAGAAAACGAAATCACATGTAAAATGCCACAGCTGATGCTAATATGGATGATGTGACGGTGATCTTTTTTTGCTCTGCACTGTAACAAAAGAATTTCTGTTACAAGCAGAATAAGAAAGAAGAAAAAAAAATAACCTTGATCTTGGAATTATTTTCAAGTTCAAGTATGTACCTATAAACAACACCTTATATGGTATTTTTTTTTTGGCAAACTGATTTATGTGTTTTTTTCTCTTCATTGGTTGTATGAAATCATGAACACATTCATATGCAATCATGCTGGTCAAACCACGTATTTTCTTGTATTGATCTCACTTGCTCTCATAGTCATATATGAGTGTGAGTGTTATAAATACTAGAGAATATTGTGAATGCATATGAATGTTCTCATTGAATTGGTGGTGATTTTGTTTGTTTAATAAACAGGTTTTTATCTAGAGATAGTGAATGAACGAAGAAGAAGGTTAAATATAATAAAGTTAAATTTGAATCAAGGAGTTGAAGTTTTGTTTTGAAAGATAAAGGTTGAGGAAAAACCTCTAAAAAAAAATTTAAGTTTAAAATTAAGTTTAAAATAAAAATTAAGTTTAAGAATCAAAGAAAGAAAGAAAGTTTAAAGAAATTAAAGTTAAAATAGATTTTTAAGAAAGTGAAAATAAAAGAATAAGACTTAAATATAGTTTGAAAGAAAAAAACAAAACGAAAATTTAAGAAATCTAAAATTGACAAAAAAAAACTGGAAAATAAAGCAACTGTTAAAATAAAATGATTATTAAGTTGCAATTGCCGCCACAGTTTCGGAAACCATTTGATTTGCTTTTTGACGAACGTACTGGTGCGATCAACTATAATTACATACAACCATATGGCGATATAAAAATTAAACTAAAAAAATTTTCTAAATTAAGAATGTTCTAAATTACAAAATTTGGCTAAAATAAAAATTATTTAAGTTAACTCCCCTGAAAATTACACAGAAAGTCCTAATTTTAAGAAAATAATACTCAATAAATTGTTGCTAAATACTTAAGAAAATAGAAATACCGTTAATTAAAATTGCAAACAAATAAAAATGTATACACTACATTTAATGAACATTAATTACAAAAGTATAAAACATCGTTTAGATTAAAATTTTAATAAAAGTTTTATAAATTAAAATTATTTTTTTAAAGATTTTAAATTTAAACTAAAATGTTTCTACGTTAATAAAATTTATTAAATATAAACTTTAACTAAAAATTTTCTAAATTAAAAACTTTGCTAAATATAAATTAAAAATTTTTGCTAAAAATAAATTAAAATTTTATAACATTATATATATGTAAGTAAAATACAGTGGAACATAAAAATTTGTCACCACTACCTAAAATTAAAATAAAATCTCTTGGAAATGAGAATTTTTTTTTCAACTTACCTTTAAGTAAAATTACTTTAAATTTCAACTATACACTTTTATAATGAAATTCAAAATTTTATAAATATACAAATTAAAATCTCGCTAAGATGTGATTTTTTATTTAACCAAAATTTCCTTTAGAGGTTAAACAAAAATTTTTCGAAAATGTAAATAAATTTTCTAAAATTTAAATACAATATTTTTATGATATAAGATTTGACTAAAATGTAAATAATAAAAAAAAAAAAAAATTTTTTTTTGTCTAGATATGAAATTGTCTACAATTTAAATTTTCTTACATTTAAAAATTATCCTAAAATTTAATTTTTCTAATACTAAAATTTTTAATTATAAAATTTAAACTAAAAATTTTCTAATGCTAAAATTAAAGCTAAAATTAAGCTGAAATTAAAAAGTGCTAAAATTCAAAATGCTAAAATTAAAATTAAAAAAAAAAAAAAAAAAACAAAACTCTAAAATTTTCCTAAAATTAAAATTTGGCTATAAATAAAATTTTGCTAAGAAATAAAATTTTGCTAAACTTAAAATTTTTCTAAAAAGTAAAATTTTGCTAAAATATAAAAAAATTAAATAAATTTTGCTAAATATATAATTTTAAAAACCCTTAAAATGAAGGGTAAATAAAAACTTTTATATTTATAACCCAATGTAGAAAACCAAACCAAACCAAATCTTTTCATTGAAGTGGGTTACCTCCAATTGAGATGGAGTCGAGGTAACATGGTAGGGAGGGCAAAAGGGGCAGAACACCTCGTCCCCAATCCCCAAGTAAGTATGAACATCCATCCTTTAGCATCCGTTGAAATTGACAGTGTTTTTTTAAATCGCACGTGAAATACTGTAGTGCGGTTTCCCTGGGCCTGAGCAAGACCCCACCCATCCGGCGAGCTAGGCCCCTACGCCAGCACGTGCGACCAGCAAAGGCTCAGGGAAACGGAAGCGGATCTTCCACCCCAACCGTACCATTACAGAAATGGCGCCCAACGTGGGGCCTGAACATTAATAGTCCAAGTTTAAATTAACCATTTTTTTTATAGCCTACAACAGGAACTAAAAATAATTTCAATTTTTAACATCAGTGCCGACGGGAAAGCACATTGTTCCTTAATCCTAATCCCTTTTGTATCCGTGTTCTTGAAGTCATACTTGCTAATATTTCTGGAATTTTAATTAAATATGGGTACATCTCTATTTACATTAACCGAAATGGAAACTTGTTTGACATTTGAGTTCACATTTCAACATTTTTTAATTAAATTTTGTGATTTTTAATTTGCTTTGGTCAATAAAGTTGTTCCCGGAATACAGGAACTTCGTTCTAAACGAACCGGTCCCCTGTCCGAAACAAATTTTATAGTACCGAAATAGCAGCAAATAATCGGGAAAACATAGAATCACAAGTTTAAAAAAAAAAAATTTTTTTTAAATTTTTTTTTGATGGATGGTCATACTTACTTACGGATTTTTTTAAGTAATTGGTTCGGTTTCGATTACTACATTGGGGATACATTTATTGAAAAAAAATTTAACATATTTAATTTTTTTTGCGTGGGTTCGATTTGAACCTAATTTAAATTTTAGAACCCGATTTTGTTTTCCACAATTTTTTTTTGATATTGATTTAAATTTAATTAATTATGACACTTGTTTGACATTAAGCTAGTCTTCATTCATTCATTATCTCATAACATAGCCTAACACCATTTTAGAGATAGTCCTGTATTACGCCCTTTGCCAACAACACCTCTGTTTAAAGCCTTTCTGTTTATGATAAGAGAGTTCAAAGCACCGGTTTTAATTTAGTAAGGTCCCCCCAAAACCTCTGCGTCCATGTCCATTGTTTAATGAGAGAACTTAAATCACCGAATTTTGAAAAGAACAAAAATCGCTGGTTTAAGGTCTCTGTCAGATATAAGAATCCAATACACTGAATTCTTAAAATAACCAAAAATCTCTGTGTTGGAATCTTTTCCGTTGAACGATGGATATCGAGCCATGTCCATTGTTTAGTGAGAGAACTTAAATCACCGAATTTTGAAAGGAACAAAAGTCGCTGGTTGAAGGTCTCTGTTAGACAGAAGAATCCAATACACTGAATTTTTAAAAATAACCAAAAATCTCTGTGTTGGAATCTTTTTCGTTGAACGATGGATATCGAACCATGTTATGAAAAACCCCAACAGCGTAAACTGCTGTTTTGATTTCTTTTTTATATGCAGAAGACCTAAACTCAAGGCAAAGTTTTAAAAATGGCAAACCTTAAAACCCATCGAACCGTTTCAGTTGATTTTTCCTTTCATGGAAATCAAAACCATCTGTTTTGTGACGGTGATCTTTTTTTGCTCTGCACTGTAACAAAAGAATTTCTGTTACAAGCAGAATAAGAAAGAAGAAAAAAAAATAACCTTGATCTTGGAATTATTTTCAAGTTCAAGTATGTACCTATAAACAACACCTTATATGGTATTTTTTTTTGGCAAACTGATTTATGTGTTTTTTTCTCTTCATTGGTTGTATGAAATCATGAACACATTCATATGCAATCATGCTGGTCAAACCACGTATTTTCTTGTATTGATCTCACTTGCTCTCATAGTCATATATGAGTGTGAGTGTTATAAATACTAGAGAATATTGTGAATGCATATGAATGTTCTCATTGAATTGGTGGTGATTTTGTTTGTTTAATAAACAGGTTTTTATCTAGAGATAGTGAATGAACGAAGAAGAAGGTTAAATATAATAAAGTTAAATTTGAATCAAGGAGTTGAAGTTTTGTTTTGAAAGATAAAGGTTGAGGAAAAACCTCTAAAAAAAATTTAAGTTTAAAATTAAGTTTAAAATAAAAATTAAGTTTAAGAATCAAAGAAAGAAAGAAAGTTTAAAGAAATTAAAGTTAAAATAGATTTTTAAGAAAGTGAAAATAAAAGAATAAGACTTAAATATAGTTTGAAAGAAAAAAACAAAACGAAAATTTAAGAAATCTAAAATTGACAAAAAAAAACTGGAAAATAAAGCAACTGTTAAAATAAAATGATTATTAAGTTGCAATTGCCGCCACAGTTTCGGAAACCATTTGATTTGCTTTTTGACGAACGTACTGGTGCGATCAACTATAATTACATACAACCATATGGCGATATAAAAATTAAACTAAAAAAATTTTCTAAATTAAGAATGTTCTAAATTACAAAATTTGGCTAAAATAAAAATTATTTAAGTTAACTCCCCTGAAAATTACACAGAAAGTCCTAATTTTAAGAAAATAATACTCAATAAATTGTTGCTAAATACTTAAGAAAATAGAAATACCGTTAATTAAAATTGCAAACAAATAAAAATGTATACACTACATTTAATGAACATTAATTACAAAAGTATAAAACATCGTTTAGATTAAAATTTTAATAAAAGTTTTATAAATTAAAATTATTTTTTTAAAGATTTTAAATTTAAACTAAAATGTTTCTACGTTAATAAAATTTATTAAATATAAACTTTAACTAAAAATTTTCTAAATTAAAAACTTTGCTAAATATAAATTAAAAATTTTTGCTAAAAATAAATTAAAATTTTATAACATTATATATATGTAAGTAAAATACAGTGGAACATAAAAATTTGTCACCACTACCTAAAATTAAAATAAAATCTCTTGGAAATGAGAATTTTTTTTTTCAACTTACCTTTAAGTAAAATTACTTTAAATTTCAACTATACACTTTTGTAATGAAATTCAAAATTTTATAAATATACAAATTAAAATCTCGCTAAGATGTGATTTTTTATTTAACCAAAATTTCCTTTAGAGGTTAAACAAAAATTTTTCGAAAATGTAAATAAATTTTCTAAAATTTAAATACAATATTTTTATGATATAAGATTTGACTAAAATGTAAATAATAAAAAAAAAAAAATTTTTTTTTGTCTAGATATGAAATTGTCTACAATTTAAATTTTCTTACATTTAAAAATTATCCTAAAATTGAATTTTTCTAATACTAAAATTTTTAATTATAAAATTTAAACTAAAAATTTTCTAATGCTAAAATTAAAGCTAAAATTAAGCTGAAATTAAATAGTGCTAAAATTCAAAATGCTAAAATTAAAATTAAAAAAAAAAAAAAAAAACAAAACTCTAAAATTTTCCTAAAATTAAAATTTGGCTATAAATAAAATTTTGCTAAGAAATAAAATTTTGCTAAACTTAAAATTTTTCTAAAAAGTAAAATTTTGCTAAAATATAAAAAAATTAAATAAATTTTGCTAAATATATAATTTTAAAAACCCTTAAAATGAAGGGTAAATAAAAACTTTTATATTTATAACCCAATGTAGAAAACCAAACCAAACCAAATCTTTTCATTGAAGTGGGTTACCTCCAATTGAGATGGAGTCGAGGTAACATGGTAGGGAGGGCAAAAGGGGCAGAACACCTCGTCCCCAATCCCCAAGTAAGTATGAACATCCATCCTTTAGCATCCGTTGAAATTGACAGTGTTTTTTTAAATCGCACGTGAAATACTGTAGTGCGGTTTCCCTGGGCCTGAGCAAGACCCCACCCATCCGGCGAGCTAGGCCCCTACGCCAGCACGTGCGACCAGCAAAGGCTCAGGGAAACGGAAGCGGATCTTCCACCCCAACCGTACCATTACAATGACTCCATTATTAAAATGCCTAAGTTAGTAATTTCACCTATAACAATTATCAAACAAGACATTGAAACAATAGAGAATATTTTTAAAGACATGAAAATTATAAATTATTCAATTCGAAAGATTTCGATAGGACCTTTTCTCACTATTACGATATAGTTAAATATGTTACAGAGAAAGATTTGCAGTATATTTTCTATACACCAAAAAATAATAGGCTCCATAAATTGGTTTTGTCTGGTTTAGACAAAACCGATCCCATGTAACTGAATACCAATATTAACAAATTAGGACTTCAATACACTGATGTGAAACCAGTTTTCAGAAATATTAGTAACGACAGAGAAACTGTTTTCTATAGAGCTAATTTCAAAAAAGTGTTAGAGAAAAGTAGAAAATCATAAATTATATTAGAGTTAAATGAAGTCACCAATCTAAGAAACCTAATGAATTGACCAAATGTTACAACTGCCACATGTTCGGACATGGTTCAAACGATTGTAAGTTTATATACCTTCTGCTCAAAGTGTGCCGGTTCTCACAAAACATATGATTGTAAAGTGGATTCTGTCAAATGTGGTGAAAAAAATCCACCAATATAGGCACTTCTCCTGTGCCACGAGATATGTGCTCAATGAAATATATAGTCGACATTCTACGAGATACATACTCAACAAAATACTACACAAAGACCAACTAATAATATACAGCAAAATAACAATTCAAGACAGCTACGAGGGCGGATCAATAAGTCCGTGACTTTTCGATCTCCCCTCGTAGTTATAGGAAATGCAAATCTGCTCCTATCAAGTACCAGCTGTTAATAGACTACTGAGCAAGCTCCGAGATTTACTTTGCGTTTAACAGCTGTTCAAAACATACAACCTCGTGTTTTTTTTTTTATGAAAAAGTGAATGTCGAGTACTCATTAAACATTATTTTTTGCGAAAAAAAACCGTCAATCCAACCAAGGGAAAGCTTGGTAAATACCATGGGGACTCTGTACCATCGATTTCAATGGCAAAAAGTGGTTTATTGACTTTCGTTGTGGTCGCACAATTACAAATTACGCTGAACTTTCTGGACGGCCAATTAAGGTCAATTCACCCGAAAATGTCGAAAAAATCCACGAATGGTGCTGGCCGATCGAAGAGTAAAAGTACGTGAGATTGTTGATGCCATAGGCATTTCATATGGCAGTGTGGTTTCGATTTTAAATGATCAGTTGGGTTTTAGAAAGCTGTCTGCAAGATGGGTGCCATGTTTGCTCTATTTCCAAAGCTAAAGAAATGGCTCGGTGGAAAGAGATTTAGCTCCAACGATGAAATTATTGATCAAAAATACCTATTTTATGGACTTCGAAAAATCCTATTTTTTGGAAGAGATACAAAAATTTGAGAAACGTTAGACTAAGTGTATTGAGCTAAAGGAAGTTTATGTTGAAAAATAAATTTTTATTTTGCAAAAAAAAAACTGTGTTTCATGGTAAAAGTCATGGACTTATTGATCCGCCCTCGTATCATCGGATAATATAAGTCACGCTAATGTTGTGTTAAATTTAATACTTCCAAATGTTAATACTTCCAATCGACAGCTTAAAAAGTTGTAAATCAAAGGTGGAACAACTTGAAGTCATTACCTTATTGACCTTGAAATTTCTTTTGTAAATATGGATGACAATATTTAAAAAAAGTAAACCGATTTTTTTGATTACTTAATAATAGCGAAACATAGCTTAGTGATAAAAATATCGATGAAACATTCTGATTATTTTTGTTATGGAGAAGATAGACAATATGCAAGGGGTCGTGGTGTTGTAGTTGTTGTACAGAAAAGTATAAATCATGATAAACTACACACCCTCAGCCTGCAGATTATTGAAAATATTGACATACGAATTAATCTTTCTAATAATTTGACCATTCTATACAGTTGCTATATTCCAAAGCTAATTCAAATAAATTTGCCAGGATAAATAGTAACTGTATTATTGGAGACTTTAATAGTAGACACCAAGGCTAGAGATGCATAAAATCAAACTGCTGGGGTAGCACACTGTATGTTAAAAATTTTAGTTTGATTCTGCACTAGATCACATAATTAATAATACTAATACTTCTGTGTTAGATTTCTTCATAACTAATATACCTGACAAACATTCTGGAGCTCAAACACTAAACAGATTA
The DNA here is from genome assembly GCA_963682025.1 of Cordilura impudica. Taxonomy (NCBI): domain Eukaryota; kingdom Metazoa; phylum Arthropoda; class Insecta; order Diptera; family Scathophagidae; genus Cordilura; species Cordilura impudica. The sequence continues at coordinate 123,826 of CAVMKG010000610.1, forward strand.
AATTGTAGCGATTTATCCTATAGGCATTAGTATCTTTTAAAATATGATTTAGCAATGCTAATTGGAATGGTTTTAAAAATTTTGTTATAAATAATGTCATCTCACTATTGGATATAAATATAAGTAGTGAAGCTGATATCGATGTTTTAATTGAAAAGTTTTTAAAAGTCGTGCCAGATGCGGTGAGAAACTGTGCAAGATTAAAATGGATTTGGCAAGGGTCTCCTCTATATAGAGCAAAGATGATATATTAATGGATATCAGATGAAATTTATCAATTTATAAATCGAAATTTTATAACGTATCCAAAATTATTAAAAAGAAAAATAAATACACTCAAACCTAATGGTAAAATCTACATAACTTATCGAAATTTTTGATCGAAATTATTTTTTTATTTTCCAAAATAAAATACTAAGAGTAATTTTACTCTGTCACAGCTAACGAGGTATGGTCCATAGTAAATAGCAAAAGTGAAACGATATTTGAATATTGTTCGCCTTCTTTAAATAATAAACCAAAATATGGAATTTCGATTGATTTTACTCGATATCGAATGCGAAGATTTGCTCCCAGAAATCAGAAATTCTTGCCAAATATTTTATCTTGAATCAAAATATTTTTTCAAACTTAAGTGACCAGAGTACAAGACATCTTATCAGTAATTCAATAAATATTGTTGAAAATCATAAGCAGTCCAATACTAGCTACATCAAAGGCCTTATTAAAATATTGAAATTTAAAATCTCAATTATTTTTTAATTTTTCTTCGGTTTAACAGTTAAAACTTATTGATTACTTTTGTTTTACTTCTAAATAACTTTAACACAAGCAAAATCATAAATTTTTATCTATTTGTGTCTAAAGCGTAAATTGCTAGAAAAGATCGTTACAGAGAAAATTGTGAACTTCATTGATGTTACAACATTCCACCTTCACAGCAAATTGGGTTTCGAGCAGAGCATAATAACATTCAGCCTCTCAAAAGAATAGCAAATATCGAGCTGTTATATTATTAGCGACAATTACATCATATCGATTATATCATAAGCTACAATTTATCGAAATGTTGTTTTTTTATTGCAAATAGGTTATAAGTACTAGTTACAGCGTCGTACAAAGTCATAGAGTTTGAATTTGTACCATTACGGAGAAAAAACAGAATCAATTTTATCGTTTTCACGTACAGGCAATTTTATCGTAAGCGACACTGAGAGTATAGAACTTTACTTAAAAGTATAAGTAAAACAAAATGTTTTTGGCGTAAATAAATAATTTTCAGAACGAATTTTTTATCGTCAGAGGTACACTAATAACTGAAGATAGCGTTATTGTTGTTTATTAGTAATTTTTAATATTTAATGGGATGAAGCAAAGAAAATCTAGCTGGTTGAATATAGCGACACTGATAGTTGTTCAATAAATAAAAAGAGGCAGCTTGTATTGGTGAAAGGGGAAAAAAGAAACAAAAACCTCATCAAAAAAGGAGTTTGGAGAAATGCATTGGTGCCTATAAGTCCATTAAACATAATCCTTGCCAGGGGCCGAAAATACAGTAATGCTTGTGCTGACAACTCGGAGGAGGAACTTATTCTTATTTTTGACCATTACTGGGGACTAGGTTAGGTTAGGTTAGGTTAGGTTAGGTTAGGTTGAAAGTGGCTGCTAAACCAAAGAAAAATCACACTTAGGCTCTGGGGTCCATTGTGATACCACGGGACGAATAGGTGTTCCCCTCAGTCCCCACCGTAGAACCAGTTTGAGCTGCTGATGAAGACCTTGATATGTGAAATGTCCACATTTGAGAGATCAGAGAGATCGTGAAGAAACGGCGATCCCAATGTTCGAAGTCTCGTAGTGGAGAGCGCCGGGCAATAGCAAAGGAAGTGTTCTATGCTCTCCACCTCCTCCACATCCATGCAGCTACGACAGAAGTCATTTGACGAGACCCTGAGGCGTTCAGCGTGTCTCCCTATGAGGCAGTGCCCAGTGATAACAGCAACTACTGTTGAAATCTCCCCACGGGGGAGTGATAGTAGCGCGCTTGTGCGCTTATGATTTAGAGCCGGCAGATCTGTCTCGTGATCCTGCACGTTGATCCATTAGCCCATCTGTTGTCTGTTATGCTGGCGGTGTGAAGCCGAATTTCCAGCTTGCAAGATTCCAGGGGTATACCAACACATTCCAAGTCCGCTGGAACCCGTAAGGTAGTGCCCTGTCTTGCCAACTCGTCAGCTTTACAGTTTCCCGGTATATTCCTGTGCCCTGTGACGCATATGACTCTGATGTCGAACTGCTTGGCCATCTCATTTAAAAACGTGCGGCAGCTAAGGGTGGTTCTTGTTTTCAGGAACATTGATTACAAGGATTTTACCGCGGCCTGACTATTAGAATAGCTGTTGACTGCATTTGTAGACAGAATATTCCGACCCAACAAGTCAACAACTTCTTTTATTGCCAGTACCTCTGCCTGATAAACACTGCATTGGTCTGGCAACCTGCGAGCCAGATTTAGTCCAAGCTCCTTTGAATAGACTCCGAAACCAAATTGACCACACAATTTCGATCCGTCAGTATAGAAATTTATCGAACGCCTGCTACCTGGAATCCTCCCTGACCAGGATTTCCTGGTCGGTATCAGAGTTTTGTAGTGTCGTTCGAATACACTCCTCGGAGTAGTGTAATCCACGTTCAATGGTAAGTTCCTGTTATTCAGGATCATTCCATGGCCACAATTATGGCCATGCCATTGTATTGTGCTTCTTAGTCGAATGGCCGATGAGGCCGCCGACTGCTTTCCTAATATGTCCAACGGTATTAGGTGTAAGAGGATGTTCAAGGCATTCGTAGGGGTGGTACGAAGGGCACCATTCTCTGTACCCTTGCCAGAAGGTTGGTATTAGAGGCCTTCTCTAGAGCAGGCCACCAGACGATGACCCCATACAGCACTATTGGGCGAATCATCGCTGTGTAGATCCAGTAAGCAATTTTCGGGCTGAAGCCCCACCGCTTACCAATGGCATTTTTGCAGGAGTATAAAGCTATAGTCGCCTTCTTCGCCCTTTCCTCCAAGTTCCGTCTGAAGTTTAGCTTCCTATCCAGGAATACGCCAAGATACATGGATCCATCAGAGAAGGCGATATCAGCACCGTAAAGAGAAATAGGGTCGAAGGTTGGTATCTTATACTTCCTCTTGAAAAGAACAATTTCCGCTTTGGTCGGATTTACCCCCAGACCGCAACTACTTGCCCAGCTAGATAGCATAGTGAGAGCCCTCTGTAGAATGTCTCTAAGTGTGGATAGAAACTTCCCATTTACGGCTATGGCCACGTCATCAGCATAGGCGACCACGTTGCAGCCTTGTCTCTCCAAAGAAAGTAGCAT
>CAVMKG010000611.1:0-15000 GCA_963682025.1 Cordilura impudica
TTAATTTTTATTTTTAATTTTTAATTTTTAATTTTTAATTTTTAATTTTTAATTTTTAATTTTTAATTTTTAATTTTTAATTTTTAATTTTTAATTTTTAACTTTTAACTTTTAATTTTTAATTTTTAATTTTTAATTTTTAATTTTTAATTTTTAATTTTTAATTTTTAATTTTTAATTTTTAATTTTTAATTTTTAATTTTTAATTTTTAATTTTTAATTTTAATTTTAATTTTAATTTTAATTTTAATTTTTAATTTTTAATTTTTAATTTTTAATTTTTAATTTTTAATTTTTAATCTTTAATTTTTAATTTTTAATTTTTAATTTTTAATTTTTAATTTTTAATTTTTAATTTTTAATTTTTAATTTTTAATTTTTATTTTTAATTTTTAATTTTTAATTTTTAATTTTTAGTTTAAGTTTAAAATTTTAAATTTTAAATTTTAAATTTTAAATTTTTAATTTTTTATTTTTAATTTTTAATTTTTAATTTTTAACTTTTAATTTTTTATTTTTAATTTTTAATTTTTAATTTTTAATTTTTAATTTTTAATTTTTAATTTTTAATTTTTAATTTTTAATTTTTAATTTTTAATTTTTAATTTTTAATTTTAATTTGAATTTTTAATTTTTAACTTTAATTTTTAATTTTTATTTTTTAATTTTTAATTTTTAATTTTTAATTTTTAATTTTTAATTTTTAATTTTTAATTTTTAATTTTTAATTTTTAATTTTTAATTTTTAATTTTTAATTTTTAATTTTTAATTTTTAATTTTTAATTTTTAATTTTTAATTTTTAATTTTTAATTTTTAATTTTTAATTTTTAATTTTTAATTTTTAATTTTTAATTTTTAATTTTTAATTTTTAATTTTTAATTTTTAATTTTTTAATTTTTAATTTTTAATTTTTAATTTTTAATTTTTAATTTTTAATTTTTAATTTTTAATTTTTAATTTTTAATTTTTAATTTTTAATTTTTAATTTTTAATTTTTAATTTTTAATTTTTAATTTTTAATTTTTAATTTTTAATTTTTAATTTTTAATTTTTAATTTTTAATTTTTAATTTTTAATTTTTAATTTTTAATTTTTAATTTTTATTTTTTAATTTTTTATTTTTAATTTTTAATTTTTAATTTTTAATTTTAATTTGAATTTTTAATTTTTAACTTTAATTTTTAATTTTTATTTTTTAATTTTTAATTTTTAACTTTTAATTTTTAATTTATAATTTTTAATTTTTAATTTTTAATTTTTAATTTTTAATTTTTAATTTTTAATTTTTAATTTTTAATTTTTAATTTTTAATTTTTAATTTTTAAATTTTAATTTTTAATTTTTAATTTTTAATTTTTAATATTTAATATTTAATTTTTAATTTTTAATTTTTAATTTTTAATTTTTAATTTTTAATCTTTAATTTTTAATTTTTAATTTTTAATATTTAATTTTTAATTTTTAATTTTTAATTTTTAATTTTTAATTTTTAATTTTTAATTTTTAATTTTTAATTTTTAACTTTTAATATTTAATTTTTAATTTTTAATTTTTAATTTTTAATTTTTAATTTTTAATTTTTAATTTTTAATTTTTAATTTTTAATTTTTAATTTTTAATTTTTAATTTTTAATTTTTAATTTTTAATTTTTAATTTTTAATTTTTAATTTTTAATTTTTAATTTTTAATTTTTAATTTTTAATTTTTAATTTTTAATTTTTAATTTTTAATTTTTAATTTTTAATTTTTAATTTTTAATTTTTAATTTTTAATTTTTAATTTTTAATTTTTAATGTTTAATTTTTAATTTTTAATTTTTAATTTTTAATTTTTAATTTTTAATTTTTAATTTTTAATTTTTAATTTTTAATTTTTAATTTTTAATTTTTAATTTTTAATTTTTAATTTGTAATTTTTAATTTTTTATTTTTAATTTTTAATTTTTAATTTTTAATTTTTAATTTTTAATTTTTAATTTTTAATTTTTAATTTTTAATTTTTAGTTTTTAATTTTTAATTTTTATTTTTTAATTTTCAATTTTTAATTTTTAATTTTAAATTTTTAATTTTGAATATTTTATTTTTAATTTTAATTCTTAATTTTTAATTTTTAATTTAAAATTTAAAATTTTTAATTTTTAATTTTTAATTTTTAATTTTAATTTCTTATTTTTAATTTTTAATTTTTATTTTTTAATTTTTTATTTTTAATGTTTAATGTTTAATTTTTAATTTTTAATTTTTAATTTTTAATTTTTAATTTTTAATTTTTAATTTTTAATTTTTAATTTTTAATTTTTAATTTTTAATTTTTAATTTTTAATTTTTTATTTTTAATTTTTAATTTTTAATTTTAATTTTAATTTTAATTTTAATTTTTAATTTTAATTTCTTATTTTTAACTTTTAATTTTTATTTTTTAATTTTTAATTTTTAATTTTTAATTTTTAATTTTTAATTTTTAATTTTTAATTTTTAATTTTTAATTTTTAATTTTTAATTTTTAATTTTTAATTTTTAATTTTTAATTTTTAATTTTTAATTTTTAATTTTTAATTTTTAATTTTTAGTTTTTAGTTTTTAATTTTTAATTTTTAATTTTTAATTTTTAATTTTCAATTTTTAATTTTTAATTTTTAATTTTTAACTTTTAATTTTTAATTTTTAATTTTTAATTTTTAATTTTTAATTTTTAATTTTTAATTTTTAATTTTTAATTTTTAGTTTTTATTTTTAATTTTTAATTTTTAATTTTTAATTTTTAATTTTTAATTTTTAATTTTTAATTTTTAACTTTTAATTTTTAATTTTTAATTTTTAATTTTTAATTTTTAATTTTTAAATTTTAATTTTTAATTTTTAATTTTTAATTTTTAATTTTTAATTTTTAATTTTTAATTTTTAATTTTTAATTTTTAATTTTTAATTTTTAATTTTTAATTTTTAATTTTTAATTTTTAATTTTTAATTTTTAATTTTTAATTTTTAATTTTTAATTTTTAATTTTTAATTTTTAATTTTTAATTTTTAGTTTTTAGTTTTTAATTTTTAATTTTTAATTTTTAATTTTTAATTTTCAATTTTTAATTTTTAATTTTTAATTTTTAACTTTTAATTTTTAATTTTTAATTTTTAATTTTTAATTTTTAATTTTTAATTTTTAATTTTTAATTTTTAATTTTTAATTTTTAATTTTTAGTTTTTATTTTTAATTTTTAATTTTTAATTTTTAATTTTTAATTTTTAATTTTTAATTTTTAACTTTTAATTTTTAATTTTTAATTTTTAATTTTTAATTTTTAATTTTTAAATTTTAATTTTTAATTTTTAATTTTTAATTTTTAATTTTTAATTTTTAATTTTTAATTTTTAATTTTTAATTTTTAATTTTTAATTTTTAATTTTTAATTTTTAATTTTTAATTTTTAATTTTTAATTTTTAATTTTTAATTTTTAATTTTTAATTTTTAATTTTTAATTTTTAATTTTTAATTTTTAATTTTTAATTTTTAATTTTTAATTTTTAATTTTTAATTTTTAATTTTTAATTTTTAATTTTTAATTTTTAATTTTAATTTTAATTTTAATTTTAATTTTTAATTTTTAATTTTTAATTTTTAATTTTTAATTTTTAATTTTTAATTTTTAATTTTTAATTTTTAATTTTTAATTTTTAATTTTTAATTTTTAATTTTTAATTTTTAATTTTTAATTTTTAATTTTTAATTTTTAATTTTTAATTTTTAATTTTTAATTTTTATTTTTAATTTTTAATTTTTAATTTTTAATTTTTAATTTTTAATTTTTATTTTAACTTTTAATTTTTTATTTTTAATTTTTAATTTTTAATTTTTAATTTTTAATTTAATTTTTTAACTTTAATTTTTATTTTTTAATTTTTAATTTTTAATTTTTAATTTTTAATTTTAATTTTTAATTTTTAATTTTTAATTTTTAATTTTTAATTTTTAATTTTTTTAATTTTTAATTTTTAATTTTTAATTTTTAATTTTTAATTTTTAATTTTTAATTTTTAATTTTTAATTTTTAATTTTTAATTTTTAATTTTTAATTTTTAATTTTTAATTTTTAATTTTTAATTTTTAATTTTTAATTTTTAATTTTTAATTTTTAATTTTTAATTTTTAATTTTTAATTTTTAATTTTAATTTTTAATTTTTAATTTTTAATTTTTTAATTTTTAATTTTTAATTTTTAATTTTTAATTTTTTAATTTTTAATTTTTAATTTTTAATTTTTAATTTTTAATTTTTAATTTCTAATTTTTAATTTTTAATTTTTAATTTTTAATTTTTAATTTTTAATTTTTAATTTTTAATTTTTAATTTTTATTTTTTAATTTTTTATTTTTAATTTTTAATTTTTAATTTTTAATTTTTAATTTTTAATTTTAATTTGAATTTTTAATTTTTAACTTTAATTTTTAATTTTTATTTTTTAATTTTTAATTTTTAATTTTTAATTTTTAATTTTTAATTTTTAATTTTTAATTTTTAATTTTTAATTTTTAATTTTTAATTTTTAATTTTTAATTTTTAATTTTTAATTTTTAATTTTTAATTTTTAATTTTTAATTTTTATTATTTATTTTTTAATTTTTAATTTTTAATTTTTAATTTTTAATTTTTAATTTTTAATTTTTAATTTTTAATTTTTAATTTTTAATTTTTAATTTTTAATATTTAATTTTTAATTTTTAATTTTTAATTTTTAATTTTTAATTTTTAATTTTTAATTTTTAATTTTTAATTTTTAATTTTTAATATTTAATTTTTAATTTTTAATTTTTAATTTTTAATTTTTAATTTTTAATTTTTTATTTTTTAATTTTTAATTTTTAATTTTTAATTTTTAATTTTTAATTTTTAATTTTTAATTTTTAACTTTTAATTTTTAATTTTTTATTTTTAATTTTTAATTTTTAATTTTTAATTTTTAATTTTTAATTTTTAATTTTTAATTTTTAATTTTTAATTTTTAATTTTTAATTTTTAATTTTTAATTTTTCATTTTTAATTTTTAATTTTTAATTTTTAATTTTTAATTTTTAATTTTTAATTTTTAATTTTTAATTTGTAATTTTTAATTTTTTATTTTTAATTTTTAATTTTTAATTTTTAATTTTTAATTTTTAATTTTTAATTTTTAGTTTTTAATTTTTAATTTTTAATTTTTATTTTTTATTTTTTAATTTTTAATTTTTAATTTTCAATTTTTTATTTTTAATTTTTAATTTTAAATTTTTAATTTTTAATATTTTATTTTTAATTTTAATTCTTAATTTTTAATTTTTAATTTTTAATTTTTAATTTTTAATTTTTAATTTTTAATTTTTAATTTTTAATTTTTAATTTTAAATTTTTAATTTTTAATTTTTAATTTTTAATTTTTAATTTTTAATTTTTAATTTTTAATTTTTAATTTTTAATTTTTAATTTTTAATTTTTAATTTTTAATTTTTAATTTTTAATTTTAATTTTAATTTTAATTTTTAATTTTAATTTCTTATTTTTAACTTTTAATTTTTATTTTTTAATTTTTAATTTTTAATTTTTAATTTTTAATTTTTAATTTTTAATTTTTAATTTTTAATTTCTAATTTTTAATTTTTAATTTTTAATTTTTAATTTTTAATTTTTAATTTTTAATTTTTAATTTTGAATTTTTAATTTTGAATTTTTAATTTTAATTTTAATTTTAATTTTTAATTTTAATTTCTTATTTTTAACTTTTAATTTTTAATTTTTAATTTTTAATTTTTAATTTTTAATTTTTAATTTTTAATTTTTAATTTTTAATTTTTAATTTTTAATTTTTAATTTTTAATTTTTAATTTTTAATTTTTAATTTTTAATTTTTAATTTTTAATTTTTAATTTTTAATTTTTAATTTTTAATTTTTAATTTTTAATTTTTAATTTTTAATTTTTAATTTTTAGTTTTTAGTTTTTAATTTTTAATTTTTAATTTTTTAATTTTTAATTTTTAATTTTCAATTTTTAATTTTTAATTTTTAATTTTTAATTTTTAACTTTTAATTTTTAATTTTTAATTTTTAATTTTTAATTTTTAATTTTTAATTTTTAATTTTTTAATTTTTAATTTTTAATTTTTAATTTTTAATTTTTAATTTTTAATTTTTAATTTTTAATTTTTAATTTTTAATTTTTAGTTTTTATTTTTAATTTTTAATTCTTAATTTTTAATTTTTAATTTTTAATTTTTAATTTTTAACTTTTAATTTTTAATTTTTAATTTTTAATTTTTAATTTTTAATTTTTAATTTTTAATTTTTAATTTTTAATTTTTAATTTTTAATTTTTAATTTTTAATTTTTTAATTTTTAATTTTTAATTTTTAATTTTTAATTTTTAATTTTTAATTTTTAATTTTTAATTTTTAATTTTTAATTTTTAATTTTTAATTTTTAATTTTTAATTTTTAATTTTTAATTTTTAATTTTTAATTTTTAATTTTTAATTTTTAATTTTTAATTTTTAATTTTTAATTTTTAATTTTTAATTTTTAATTTTTAATTTTTAATTTTAATTTTTAATTTTTAATTTTTAATTTTTAATTTTAATTTTAATTTTAATTTTAATTTTTAATTTTTAATTTTTAATTTTTAATTTTTAATTTTTAATTTTTAATTTTTAATTTTTAATTTTTAATTTTTAATTTTTAATTTTTAATTTTTAATTTTTATTTTTAATTTTTAATTTTTAATTTTTAATTTTTAATTTTTAATTTTTAATTTTTAACTTTTAATTTTTTATTTTTTAATTTTTAATTTTTAATTTTTAATTTTTAATTTTTAATTTTTAATTTTTAATTTTTAATTTTTAATTTTTAATTTTTAATTTTTAATTTAATTTTTTAACTTTAATTTTTAATTTTTATTTTTTAATTTTTAATTTTTAATTTTTAATTTTTAATTTTTAATTTTTAATTTTTAATTTTTAATTTTTAATTTTTAATTTTTAATTTTTAATTTTTAATTTTTAATTTTTAATTTTTAATTTTTAATTTTTAATTTTTAATTTTTAATTTTTAATTTTTAATTTTTAATTTTTAATTTTTAATTTTTAATTTTTAATTTTTAATTTTTAATTTTTAATTTTTAATTTTTAATTTTTAATTTTTAATTTTTAATTTTTAATTTTTAATTTTTAATTTTTAATTTTTAATTTTTTAATTTTTAATTTTTTAATTTTTAATTTTTAATTTTTAATTTTTAATTTTTAATTTTTAATTTTTAATTTTTAATTTTTATTTTTTAATTTTTAATTTTTAATTTTTAATTTTTAATTTTTAATTTTTAATTTTTAATTTTTAATTTTTAATTTTTAATTTTTAATTTTTAATTTTTAATTTTTAATTTTTAATTTTTAATTTTTAATTTCTAATTTTTAATTTTTAATTTTTAATTTTTAATTTTTAATTTTTAATTTTTATTTTTTAATTTTTTATTTTTAATTTTTAATTTTTAATTTTTAATTTTTAATTTTTAATTTTTAATTTTTAATTTTTAATTTTTAATTTTTAATTTTTAATTTTTAATTTTTAATTTTAATTTGAATTTTTAATTTTTAATTTTAATTTTTAATTTTTAATTTTTATTTTTTAATTTTTAATTTTTAATTTTTAATTTTTAATTTTTAATTTTTAATTTTTAATTTTTAATTTTTAATTTTTAATTTTTATTTTTAATTTTTAATTTTTAATTTTTAATTTTTAATTTTTAATTTTTAATTTTAATTTTTAATTTTTAATTTTTAATTTTTAATTTTTATTTTTTAATTTTTTATTTTTAATTTTTAATTTTTAATTTTTAATTTTTAATTTTTAATTTTTAATTTTTAATTTTTAATTTTAATTTGAATTTTTAATTTTTAACTTTAATTTTTAATTTTTAATTTTTATTTTTTAATTTTTAATTTTTAATTTTTAATTTTTAATTTTTAATTTTTAATTTTTAATTTTTAATTTTTAATTTTTAATTTTTAATTTTTAATTTTTAATTTTTAATTTTTAATTTTTAATTTTTAATTTTTAATTTTTAATTTTTAATATTTAATTTTTAATTTTTAATTTTTAATTTTTAATTTTTAATTTTTAATTTTTAATTTTTAATATTTAATTTTTAATTTTTAATTTTTAATTTTTAATTTTTAATTTTTAATTTTTTAATTTTTAATTTTTAATTTTTAATATTTAATTTTTAATTTTTAATTTTTAATTTTTTATTTTTAATTTTTAATTTTTAATTTTTAATTTTTAATTTTTAATTTTTAATTTTTAATTTTTAATTTTTAATTTTTAATTTTTAATTTTTAATTTTTAATTTTTAATTTTTAACTTTTAATTTTTAATTTTTAATTTTTAATTTTTAATTTTTAATTTTTAATTTTTAATTTTTAATTTTTAATTTTTAATTTTTAATTTTTAATTTTTAATTTTTAATTTTTAATTTTTAATTTTTAATTTTTAATTTTTAATTTTTAATTTTTAATTTTTAATTTTTAATTTTTAATTTTTAATTTTTAATTTTTAATTTTTAATTTTTAATTTTTAATTTTTAATTTTTAATTTTTAATTTTTAATTTGTAATTTTTAATTTTTTATTTTTAATTTTTAATTTTTATTTTTAATTTTTAATTTTTAGTTTTTAATTTTTAATTTTTAATTTTTATTTTTTATTTTTTAATTTTTAATTTTTAATTTTCAATTTTTTATTTTTAGTTTTTAATTTAAAATTTTTAATTTTTAATATTTTATTTTTAATTTTTAATTCTTAATTTTTAATTTTTAATTTTTAATTTTTAATTTTTAATTTTTAATTTTTAATTTTTAATTTTTAATTTTTAATTTTTAATTTTTTAATTTTTAATTTTTAATTTTTAATTTTTAATTTTTAATTTTTAATTTTTAATTTTTAATTTTTAATTTTTAATTTTTAATTTTTAATTTTTAATTTTTAATTTTTAATTTTTAATTTTTAATTTTTAATTTTTAATTTTTAATTTTTAATTTTTAATTTTTTAATTTTTAATTTTTAATTTTTAATTTTTAATTTTTAATTTTTAATTTTTAATTTTTATTTTTATTTTTATTTTTATTTTTTAATTTTTAATTTTTAATTTTTAATTTTTAATTTTTAATTTTTAATTTTTAATTTTTAATTTTTAATTTTTAATTTTTAATTTTAAATTTTTAATTTTTAATTTTTAATTTTTAATTTTTAATTTTTAATTTTTAATTTTTAATTTTTAATTTTTAATTTTTAATTTTTAATTTTTAATTTTTAATTTTTAATTTTTAATTTTTAATTTTTAATTTTTAATTTTAATTTTTAATTTTTAATTTTTAATTTTTAATTTTTAATTTTTAATTTTTAATTTTTAATTTTTAATTTTTAATTTTTAATTTTTAATTTTTAATTTTTAATTTTTAATTTTTAATTTTTAATTTTTATTTTTAATTTTTAATTTTTAATTTTTAATTTTAATTTTAAATTTTTAATTTTTAATTTTTAATTTTTAATTTTTAATTTTAATTTTAATTTTAATTTTAATTTTTAATTTTTAATTTTTAATTTTTTAATTTTTTAATTTTAATTTTTAATTTTTAATTTTTAATTTTTAATTTTAATTTCTTATTTTTAATTTTTAATTTTTAATTTTTAATTTTTAATTTTTAATTTTTAATTTTTAATTTTTAATTTTTAATTTTTAATTTTTAATTTTTAATTTTTAATTTTTAATTTTTAATTTTTAATTTTTAATTTTTAATTTTTAATTTTTAATTTTTAATTTTTAATTTTTAATTTTTAATTTTTAATTTTTAATTTTTAATTTTTAATTTTTAATTTTTAATTTTTAATTTTTAATTTTTAATTTTTAATTTTTAATTTTTAATTTTTAATTTTTAATTTTTAATTTTTAATTTTTAAATTTTTAATTTTTAGTTTTTAATTTTTAATTTTTATTTTTTATTTTTTAATTTTTTATTTTTAATTTTTTAATTTTTAATTTTTAATTTTTAATTTGTTATTTTTTATTTTTTATTTTTAATTTTTAATTTTTAATATTTAATTTTTAATTTTTAATTTTTAATTTTTTAATTTTTAATTTTTAATTTTTAATTTTTAATTTTTTAATTTTTAATTTTTAATTTTTAATTTTTAATTTTTAATTTTTAATTTTTAATTTTTAATTTTTAATTTTTAATTTTTAATTTTTAATTTTTAATTTTTAATTTTTAATTTTAATTTTTAATTTTTAATTTTTAATTTTTATTTTTAATTTTTAATTTTTAATTTTTAATTTTTAATTTTTAATTTTTAATTTTTAATTTTTAATTTTTAATTTTTTATTTTTAAATTTTTAATTTTTAATTTTTATTTTTATTTTTATTTTTTAATTTTTAATTTTAATTTTTAATTTTTAACTATTAATTTTTAATTTTTAATTTTTAATTTTTAATATTTAATTTTTAATTTTTAATTTTAAATTTTTAATTTTTAATTTTTAATTTTTAATTTTTTAATTTTTAATTTTTAATTTTTAATTTTTAATTTTTAATTTTTAATTTTTAATTTTTAATTTTAATTTTAATTTTAATTTTTAATTTTTAATTTATAATTTTTAATTTTTAATTTTTAATTTTTAATTTTTAATTTTTAATTTTTAATTTTTAATTTTTAATTTTTAATTTTTAATTTTTAATTTTTAATTTTTAATTTTTAATTTTTAATTTTTAATTTTTAATTTTTAATTTTTAATTTTTAATTTTTAATTTTTAATTTTTAATTTTTAATTTTTAATTTTTAATTTTTTATTTTTAATTTTTAATTTTTAATTTTTAATTTTTAATTTTTAATTTTTAATTTTTAATTTTTGATTTTTAATTTTTAATTTTTAATTTTTAATTTTTAATTTTTAATTTTTAATTTTTAATTTTTAATTTTTAATTTTTAATTTTAATTTTAATTTTAATTTTAATTTTAATTTTTAATTTTTAATTTATAATTTTTAATTTTTAATTTTTAATTTTTAATTTTTAATTTTTAATTTTTAATTTTTAATTTTTAATTTTTAATTTTTAATTTTTAATTTTTAATTTTTAATTTTTAATTTTTAATTTTTAATTTTTAATTTTTAATTTTTAATTTTTAATTTTTAATTTTTAATTTTTAATTTTTAATTTTTTATTTTTATTTTTAATTTTAATTTTTAACTTTTAATTTTTAATTTTTAATTTTTAATTTTTAATTTTTAATTTTTGATTTTTAATTTTTAATTTTTAATTTTTAATTTTTAATTTTTAATTTTTAATTTTTAATTTTTAATTTTTAATTTTTAATTTTTAATTTTTAATTTTTAATTTTTAATTTTTAATTTTTAATTTTTAATTTTTAATTTTAATTTTAATTTTAATTTTTAATTTTTAATTTATAATTTTTAATTTTTAATTTTTAATTTTTAATTTTTAATTTTTAATTTTTAATTTTTAATTTTTAATTTTTAATTTTTAATTTTTAATTTTTAATTTTTAATTTTTAATTTTTAATTTTTAATTTTTAATTTTTAATTTTTAATTTTTAATTTTTAATTTTTAATTTTTAATTTTTAATTTTTAATTTTTAATTTTTAATTTTTAATTTTTAATTTTTAATTTTTAATTTTTAATTAATTTTTAATTTTTAATTATTAATTTTTAATTTTTAATTTTTAATTTTTAATTTTTAATTTTTAATTTTTAATTTTTGATTTTTAATTTTTAATTTTTAATTTTTAATTTTTAATTTTTAATTTTTAATTTTTAGTTTTTAATTTTTAATTTTTAATTTTTAATTTTTAATTTTTAATTTTTAATTTTTAATTATTAATTTTTAATTTTTAATTTTTAATTTTTAATTTTTAATTTTTAATTTTTAATTTTTAATTTTTAATTTTTAATTTTTAATTTTTAATTTTTAATTTTTAATTTTTAATTTTTAATTTTTAATTTTTAATTTTTAATTTTTAATTTTTAATTTTTAATTTTTAATTTTTAATTTTTAATTTTTAATTTTTAATTTTTAAATTTTAATTTTTAATTTTTAATTTTTAATTTTTAATTTTTAATTTTTAATTTTTAATTTTTTATTTTTAATTTTTAATTTTTAATTTTTAATTTTTAATTTTTAATTTTTAATTTTTAATTTTTAATTTTTGATTTTTAATTTTTAATTTTTAATTTTTAATTTTTAATTTTTAATTTTTAATTTTTAATTTTTAATTTTTAATTTTTAATTTTTAATTTTTAATTTTTAATTTTTAATTTTTAATTTTTAATTTTTAATTTTTAGTTTTTAATTTTTAATTTTTAATTTTTAATTTTTAATTTTTAATTTTTAATTTTTAATTTTTAATTATTAATTTTTAATTTTTAATTTTTAATTTTTAATTTTTAATTTTTAATTTTTAATTTTTAATTTTTAATTTTTAATTTTTAATTTTTAATTTTTAATTTTTAATGTTTAATTTTTAATTTTTAATTTTTAATTTTTAATTTTTTAATTTTTAATTTATAATTTTTAATTTCTAATTTTTAATATTTAATTTTTAATTTTTAATTTTAATTTTTAGGTTTTAATTTTTAATTTTTAGTTTTAAATTTTTAATTAATTTTTAATTTTTAATTTTTAATTTTTAATTTTTAATTTTTAATTTTTAATTTTTAATTTTTAATTTTTAATTTTTAATTTTTAATTTTTAATTTTTAATTTCTAATTTTTTATTTTTAATTTTTAATTTTTTATTTTTAATTTTTAATTTTTAATTTTTAATTTTTAATTTTTAATTTTTAATTTTTAATTTTTAATTTGTAATTTGTTAATTTTTAATTTTTAATTTTTAATTTTTAATTTTTAATTTTTAATTTTTAATTTTTAATTTTTAATTTTTAATTTTTAATTTTTAATTTTTAATTTTTAATTTTTAATTTTTAATTTTTAATTTTTAATTTTTAATTTTTAATTTTTAATTTTTAATTTTTAATTTTTAATTTTTAATTTTTAATTTTTAATTTTTATTTTTTAATTTTTAATTTTTAATTTTTAATTTTTAATTTTTAATTTTTAGTTTTTAATTTTTAATTTTTAATTTTTAATTTTTAATTTTAATTTTTAATTTTTAATTTTTAATTTTTAATTTTTAATTTTTAATTTTTAATTCTTAATTTTTAATTTTTAATTTTTAGTTTTTAATTTTTAACTTTTAATTTTTAATTTTTAATTTTTAATTTTTAATTTTTAATTTGTAATTTTTAATTTTTAATTTCTAATTTCTAATTTCTAATTCTTAATTTTTAATTTTTAGTTTTAAGTTTTTAATTTTTAATTTTTAATTATTAATTTTTAATTTTTAATTTTTAATTTTTAATTTTTAATTTTAATTTTTAATTTTAATTTCTAATTTCTAATTTTTAATTTTTAATTTTTAATTTTTAATTTTTAATTTTTAATTTTTAATTTTTAATTTTTAAATTTTTTATTTTTAATTTTAAATCTTAAATATTTAATTTTTAATTTTTAATTTTTAATTTTTAATTTTTAATTTTTAATTTTTAATTTTTAATTTTTAATTTTTAATTTTTAATTTTTAATTTTTAATTTTTAATTTTTAATTTTTAATTTTTAATTTTTAATTTTTAATTTTTAATTTTTAATTTTTAATTTTTAATTTTTAATTTTTAATTTTTAATTTTTAATTTTTAATTTTTAATTTTTAATTTTTAATTTTTAATTTTTAATTTTTAATTTTTAATTTTTAATTTTTAATTTTTAATTTTTAATTTTTAATTTTTAATTTTTAATTTTTAATTTTTAATTTTTAATTTTTAATTTTTAATTTTTAATTTTTAATTTTTAATTTTTAATTTTTAATTTTTAATTTTTAATTTTTAATTTTTAATTTTTAATTTTTAATTTTTAATTTTTAATTTTTAATTTTTAATTTTTAATTTTTAATTTTTAATTTTTAATTTTTAATTTTTAATTTTTAATTTTTAATTTTTAATTTTTAATTTTTAATTTTTAATTTTTAATTTTTAATTTTTAATTTTTAATTTTTAATTTTTAATTTTTAATTTTTAATTTTTAATTTTTAATTTTTAATTTTTAATTTTTAATTTTTAATTTTTAATTTTTAATTTTTAATTTTTAATTTTTAATTTTTAATTTTTAATTCTTAATTTTTAATTTTTAATTTTTAATTTTTAATTTTTAATTTTTAATTTTTAATTTTTAATTTTTAATTTTTAATTTTTAATTTTTAATTTTTAATTTTTAATTTTTAATTTTTAATTTTTAATTTTTAATTTTTAATTTTTAATTTTTAATTTTTAATTTTTAATTTTTAATTTTTAATTTTTAATTTTTAATTTTTAATTTTTAATTTTTAATTTTTAATTTTTAATTTTTAATTTTTAATTTTTAATTTTTAATTTTTAATTTTTAATTTTTAATTTTTAATTTTTAATTTTTAATTTTTAATTTTTAATTTTTAATTTTTAATTTTTAATTTTTAATTTTTAATTTTTAATTTTTAATTTTTAATTTTTAATTTTTAATTTTTAATTTTTAATTTTTAATTTTTAATTTTTAATTTTTAATTTTTAATTTTTAATTTTTAATTTTAAATTTTTAATTTTTAATTTTAATTTTTAATTTTTAATTTTAAATTTTTAGTTTTTAATATTTAATTTTTAATTTTTAATTTTTAATTTTTAATTTTTAATTTTTAATTTTTAATTTTTAATTTTTAATTTTTAATTTTTAATTTTTAATTTTTAATTTTTAATTTTTAATTTTTAATTTTTAATTTTTAATTTTTAATTTTTAATTTTTAATTTTTAATTTTTAATTTTCAATTTTTAATTTTTAATTTTTAATTTTTAATTTTTAATATTTAATTTTTAATTTTTAATTTT
>CAVMKG010000611.1:20000-27073 GCA_963682025.1 Cordilura impudica
AATTTTTAATTTTTAATTTCTAATTTCTAATTTTTAATTTTTAATTTTTAATTCTTAATTTTTAGTGTTTAATTTTTAATTTTTAGTATTTAGTTTTTAATTTTTAATTGTTAATTTTTAATTTTTAATTTTTAATTTTTAATTTTTAATTTTTAATTTTTAATTTTTAATTTTTAATTTTTAATTTTTAATTTTTAATTTTTAATTTTTAATTTTTAATTTTTAATTTTTAATTTTTAATTTTTAATTTTTAATTTTTAATTTTTAATTTTTAATTTTTAATTTTTAATTTTTAATTTTTAATTTTTAATTTTTAATTTTTAATTTTTAATTTTTAATTTTTAATTTTTAATTTTTAATTTTTAATTTTTAATTTTTAATTTTTAATTTTTAATTTTTAATTTTTAATTTTTAATTTTTAATTTTTAATTTTTAATTTTTAATTTTTAATTTTTAATTTTTAATTTTTAATTTTTAATTTTTAATTTTTAATTTTTAATTTTTAATTTTTAATTTTTAATTTTTAATTTTTAATTTTTAATTTTTAATTTTTAATTTTTAATTTTTAATTTTTATTTTTTATTTTTAATTTTTAATTTTTAATTTTTAATTTTTAATTTTAATTTTTAATTTTTAATTTTTAATTTTTAATTTTTAATTTTTAATTTTTAATCTTTAATTTTTAATTTTTAATTTTTAATTTTTAATTTTTAATTTTTAGTTTTTAATTTTTAATTTTTAATTTTTAATTTTTAATTTTTAATTTTTAATTTTTAATTTTTAATTTTTAATTTTTAATTTTTAATTTTTAACTTTTAATTTTTAATTTTTAATTTTTAATTTTTAATTTTTAATTTTTAATTTTTAGTTTTTAATTTTTAATTTTTAATTTTTAATTTTTAATTTTTAATATTTAATTTTTAATTTTTAATTTTTAATTTTTAATTTTTAGTTTTTAATTTTTAATTTTTAATTTTTAATTTTTAATTTTTAATTTTTAATTTTTAATTTGTAATTTTTAATTTTTAATTTCTAATTTCTAATTTCTAATTCTTAATTTTTAATTTTTAATTTTTAGTTTTTAGTTTTTAATTTTTAATTTTTAATTTTTAATTTTAATTTTTAATTTTAATTTTTAATTTTTAATTTTTAATTTTTAATTTTTAATTTTTAATTTGTAATTTTTAATTTTTAATTTCTAATTTCTAATTTCTAATTCTTAATTTTTAATTTTTAATTTTTAGTTTTTAGTTTTTAATTTTTAATTTTTAATTTTTAATTTTTAATTTTTAATTTTAATTTTTAATTTTAATTTCTAATTTCTAATTTTTAATTTTTAATTTTTAATTTTTAATTTTTAATTTTTAATTTTTAATTTTTAATTTTTAATTTTTAATTTTTATTTTTAAATTTTTTATTTTTAATTTTAAATCTTAAATTTTTAATTTTTAACTTTTTATTTTTAATTTTTAATTTTTAATTTTTAATTTTTAATTTTTAATTTTTAATTTTTAATTTTTAATTTTTAATTTTTAATTTTTAATTTTTAATTTTTAATTTTTAATTTTTAATTTTTAATTTTTAATTTTTAATTTTTAATTTTTAATTTTTAATTTTTAATTTTTAATTTTTAATTTTTAATTTTTAATTTTTAATTTTTAATTTTTAATTTTTAATTTTTAATTTTTAATTTTTAATTTTTAATTTTTAATTTTTAATTTTTAATTTTTAATTTATAATTATTAATTTTTAATTTTTAATTTTTAATTTTTAATTTTTAATTTTTAATTTTTAATTTTTAATTTTTAATTTTTAATTTCTAATTTTTAATTTTTAATTTTTAATTTTTAATTTTTAATTTTTAATTTTTAATTTTTAATTTTTAATTTTTGATTTTTAATTTTTAATTTTTAACTTTTAATTTTTAATTTTTAATTTTTAATTTTTAATTTTTAATTTTTAATTTTTAATTTTTAATTTTTAATTTTAATTTTTAATTTTAATTTCTAATTTCTAATTTTTAATTTTTAATTTTTAATTTTTAATTTTTAATTTTTAATTTTTAATTTTTAATTTTTATTTTTAAATTTTTTATTTTTAATTTTAAATCTTAAATTTTTAATTTTTAATTTTTAATTTTTAATTTTTAATTTTTAATTTTTAATTTTTAATTTTTAATTTTTAATTTTTAATTTTTAATTTTTAATTTTTAATTTTTAATTTTTAATTTTTAATTTTTAATTTTTAATTTTTAATTTTTAATTTTTAATTTTTAATTTTTAATTTTTAATTTTTAATTTTTAATTTTTAATTTTTAATTTTTAATTTTTAATTTTTAATTTTTAATTTTTAGTTTTTAGTTTTTAATTTTTAATTTTTAATTTTTAATTTTAATTTTTAATTTTAATTTCTAGTTTCTAATTTTTAATTTTTAATTTTTATTTTTTAATTATTAATTTTTATTTTTAAATTTTTTATTTTTAATTTTAAATTTTTAATTTTTAATTTTTAATTTTTAATTTTTAATTTTTAATTTTTAATTTTTAATTTTTAATTTTTAATTTTTAATTTTTAATTTTTAATTTTTAATTTTTAATTTTTGATTTTTAATTTTGAATTTCAATTTTTAATTTTTAATTTTTAATTCTTATCTTTTATTTTTTAATTTTTAATATTTAATTTTTAATTTTTAATTTGTAATTTTTAATTTTTAATTTTTAATTTTTAATTTTTAATTTTTAATTTTTAATTTTTAATTTTTAATTTTTAATTTTTAATTTTTAATTTTTAATTTTTAATTTTTAATTTTTAATTTTTAATTTTTAATTTTTAATTTTTAATTTTTAATTTTTAATTTTTAATTTTTAATTTTTAATTTTTAATTTTTAATTTTTAATTTTTAATTTTTAATTTTTAATTTTTAATTCTTAATTTTTAATTTTGAATTTTTAATTTTTAATTTTTAATTTTTAATTTTTAATTTTTAATTTTTAATTTTTAATTTTTAATTTTTAATTTTTAATTTTTAATTTTTAATTTTTAATTTTTAATTTTTAATTTTTAATTTTTAATTTTTAATTTTTAATTTTTAATTTTTAATTTTTAATTTTTAATTTTTAATTTTTAATTTTTAATTTTTAATTTTTAATTTTTAATTTTTAATTTTTAATTTTTAATTTTTAATTTTTAATTTTTAATTTTTAATTTTTAATTTTTAATTTTTAATTTAAAATTTTTAATTTTTAATTTTAATTTTTAATTTTTAATTTTAAATTTTTAGTTTTTAATATTTAATTTTTAATTTTTAATTTTTAATTTTTAATTTTTAATTTTTAATTTTTAATTTTTAATTTTTAATTTTTAATTTTTAATTTTTAATTTTTAATTTTTAATTTTTAATTTTTAATTTTTAATTTTTAATTTTTAATTTTTAATTTTTAATTTTTAATTTTTAATTTTTAATTTTTAATTTTCAATTTTTAATTTTTAATTTTTAATTTTTAATTTTTAATTTTTAATTTTTAATTTTTAATTTTTAATTTTTAATTTTTATTTTTTAATTATTAATTTTTAATTTTTAATTTTTAATTTTTAATTTTTAATTTTTAATTTTTAATTTTTAATTTTTAATTTTTAATTTTTAATTTTTAATTTTTAATTTTTAATTTTTAACTTTTAATTTTTAATTATTAATTTTTAATTTTTAATTTTTAATTTTTAATTTTTAATTTTTAATTTCTAATTTCTAATTTTTAATTTTTAATTTTTAATTTTTAAATTTTTAATTTTTAATTTTGAATTTCAATTTTTAATTTTTAATTTTTAATTCTTATCTTTTATTTTTTAATTTTTAATATTTAATTTTTAATTTTTAATTTGTAATTTTTAATTTTTAATTTTTAATTTTTAATTTTTAATTTTTAATTTCTAATTTCTAATTTTTAATTTTTAATTTTTAATTCTTAATTTTTAGTGTTTAATTTTTAATTTTTAGTATTTAGTTTTTAATTTTTAATTGTTAATTTTTAATTTTTAATTTTTAATTTTTAATTTTTAATTTTTAATTTTTAATTTTTAATTTTTAATTTTTAATTTTTAATTTTTAATTTTTAATTTTTAATTTTTAATTTTTAATTTTTAATTTTTAATTTTTAATTTTTAATTTTTAATTTTTAATTTTTAATTTTTAATTTTTAATTTTTAATTTTTAATTTTTAATTTTTAATTTTTAATTTTTAATTTTTAATTTTTAATTTTTAATTTTTAATTTTTAATTTTTAATTTTTAATTTTTAATTTTTAATTTTTAATTTTTAATTTTTAATTTTTAATTTTTAATTTTTAATTTTTAATTTTTAATTTTTAATTTTTAATTTTTAATTTTTAATTTTTAATATTTAATTTTTAATTTTTAATTTTTAATTTTTAATTTTTAATTTTTAATTTTTATTTTTTATTTTTAATTTTTAATTTTTAATTTTTAATTTTAATTTTTAATTTTTAATTTTTAATTTTTAATTTTTAATTTTTAATTTTTAATTTTTAATTTTTAATTTTTAATTTTTAATTTTTAATCTTTAATTTTTAATTTTTAATTTTTAATTTTTAATTTTTAATTTTTAATTTTTAATTTTTAGTTTTTAATTTTTAATTTTTAATTTTTAATTTTTAATTTTTAATTTTTAATTTTTAATTTTTAATTTTTAATTTTTAATTTTTAATTTTTAATTTTTAATTTTTAATTTTTAACTTTTAATTTTTAATTTTTAATTTTTAATTTTTAATTTTTAATTTTTAGTTTTTAATTTTTAATTTTTAATTTTTAATTTTTAATTTTTAATATTTAATTTTTAATTTTTAATTTTTAATTTTAAATTTTTAATTTTTAGTTTTTAATTTTTAATTTTTAATTTTTAATTTTTAATTTTTAATTTTTAATTTGTAATTTTTAATTTTTAATTTCTAATTTCTAATTTCTAATTCTTAATTTTTAATTTTTAATTTTTAGTTTTTAGTTTTTAATTTTTAATTTTTAATTTTTAATTTTTAATTTTAATTTTTAATTTTAATTTTTAATTTTTAATTTTTAATTTTTAATTTGTAATTTTTAATTTTTAATTTCTAATTTCTAATTTCTAATTCTTAATTTTTAATTTTTAATTTTTAGTTTTTAGTTTTTAATTTTTAATTTTAATTTTTAATTTTAATTTCTAATTTCTAATTTTTAATTTTTAATTTTTAATTTTTAATTTTTAATTTTTAATTTTTAATTTTTAATTTTTAATTTTTAATTTTTATTTTTAAATTTTTTATTTTTAATTTTAAATCTTAAATTTTTAATTTTTAACTTTTTATTTTTAATTTTTAATTTTTAATTTTTAATTTTTAATTTTTAATTTTTAATTTTTAATTTTTAATTTTTAATTTTTTAATTTTTAATTTTTAATTTTTAATTTTTAATTTTTTAATTTTTAATTTTTAATTTTTAATTTTTAATTTTTAATTTTTAATTTTTAATTTTTAATTTTTAATTTTTAATTTTTAATTTTTAATTTTTAATTTTTAATTTTTAATTTTTAATTTTTAATTTTTAATTTTTAATTTTTAATTATTAATTTTTAATTTTTAATTTTTAATTTTTAATTTTTAATTTTTAATTTTTAATTTTTAATTTTTTAATTTTTAATTTTTAATTTTTAATTTTTAATTTTTAATTTTCTAATTTTTAATTTTTAATTTTTAATTTTTAATTTTTAATTTTTAATTTTTAATTTTTAATTTTTGATTTTTAATTTTTAATTTTTAACTTTTAATTTTTAATTTTTAATTTTTAATTTTTAATTTTTAATTTTTAATTTTTAATTTTTAATTTTTAATTTTTAATTTTTAATTTTAATTTTTAATTTTAATTTCTAATTTCTAATTTTTAATTTTTAATTTTTAATTTTTAATTTTTAATTTTTAATTTTTAATTTTTAATTTTTAATTTTTATTTTTAAATTTTTTATTTTTAATTTTAAATCTTAAATTTTTAATTTTTAATTTTTAATTTTTAATTTTTAATTTTTAATTTTTAATTTTTAATTTTTAATTTTTAATTTTTAATTTTTAATTTTTAATTTTTAATTTTTAATTTTTAATTTTTAATTTTTAATTTTTAATTTTTAATTTTTAATTTTTAATTTTTAATTTTTAATTTTTTAATTTTTAATTTTTAATTTTTAATTTTTAATTTTTAATTTTTAATTTTTAGTTTTTAGTTTTTAATTTTTAATTTTTAATTTTTAATTTTTAATTTTTAATTTTAATTTTTAATTTTAATTTCTAGTTTCTAATTTTTAATTTTTAATTTTTATTTTTTAATTATTAATTTTTATTTTTAAATTTTTTATTTTTAATTTTAAATTTTTAATTTTTAATTTTTAATTTTTAATTTTTAATTTTTAATTTTTAATTTTTAATTTTTAATTTTTAATTTTTAATTTTTAATTTTTGATTTTTAATTTTGAATTTCAATTTTTAATTTTTAATTTTTAATTCTTATCTTTTATTTTTTAATTTTTAATATTTAATTTTTAATTTTTAATTTGTAATTTTTAATTTTTAATTTTTAATTTTTAATTTTTAATTTTTAATTTTTAATTTTTAATTTTTAATTTTTAATTTTTAATTTTTAATTTTTAATTTTTAATTTTTAATTTTTAATTTTTAATTTTTAATTTTTAATTTTTAATTTTTAATTTTTAATTTTTAATTTTTAATTTTTAATTTTTAATTTTTAATTTTTAATTTTTAATTTTTAATTTTTAATTTTTAATTTTTAATTTTTAATTTTTAATTTTTAATTTTTTAATTTTTAATTTTTAATTTTTAATTTTTAATTTTTAATTTTTAATTTTTAATTTTTAATTTTTAATTTTTATTTTTTTATTTTTAATTTTTTAATTTTTAATTTTTAATTTTTAATTTTTAATTTTTTAATTTTAATTTTTAATTTTTAATTTTTAATTTTTAATTTTTAATTTTTAATTTTTAATTTTTAATTTTTAATTTTCAATTTTCAATTTTTAATTT